>JAPMLY010000972.1:27500-41970 GCA_026401115.1 Tetraselmis chui
GCTAGACCGTACTGAGAAACTTTTTGGCCAACAGTGCGAGAGCGTTAGGAAAGACATCGAGCGAGTGTTCGGGATATTAAAACAACGTTTCCGTGTTCTCCGCGTCCCAATGTTGTGGCAAGACAAACCCGTTTGCGCGCGTGTTTTCCGAGTGTGCTCCATCCTGCGCAATTGGCTGCTGGATCATGATGGGCATGCGTCCATCGGCAAGGAGGATGAGGACTGGATGCGCGCAAACCTGCTTGACACTTTTGTTGAGTTGTTGGAGGCTCGCCCAACCCGCCAACTTGCTCCAATTGATTCCGACACACTTGTCTGGCGTGACTTATCCACCGAAATGCAGCAGATGGAGTCGGATGAGAGTTTCCACCGTTTGCGCGCTACCCTGGCGAAGCACATGACTGCCAAGTGGGATTAGAAGGAGCTCAATTGGCTAGTGCTAGTTGCCGAGTGCAGACCGAAGTAAAGTGCATATGTATGAAAAGAATGTAATTACACTCACCCCCTTCTCCTATCTATAGCTGTGGCTTGGCCATGGCTATTTAAATCATCAACCTCCGCATCTGCATCATCGCTTCTGCCAGGAGCTGTTGCGAGACATGGTTTTGTGTGGTAATCAAGTTGCTACACAGCAATGTTGGTCGAGTAGCATCGTGATAGTACGGCTGTGACTCAGCACAATCAGATGATAAGCCAATCAACAATAGAGAGGATTAGGTTGCTGATAGTGGCAAGTTGCTGAGCGTTAGATATCATCTAAAGGCTCAGAATATATGTTGGCGTGTGCTCACCACAAGGTGAATACGTGTCATGTGATAGGCAAGTGCTAGGCACTTGCTGAGGGTGAGATGACATGCAGTGTCACTCACCGAGTGTAAGCATTCCTTATTGCCCCCTCAACTTTGACAGGTTATGGGCCCTCAAGCTGCTAGTTGTTGGAGTCATTTGTCTTGACTGGAACCTAGAGCTTGCTTCTCGAAGAGTGGTAGACCTTTGTGGTGTCGCACGATACGTGAGGCTGGCTCACAAAGTGGCTGGCTCTTGCTTGTGTTTGGAGCTTTACTTCGATACCCGGCTGGTAGCGACTTGTTTGTGTCGCTTGGAGCCGGCTTGAACCCCCGAACGCCGTCTCGTGTGACGTGAAGATTGGCTTGCTTTCCTTTGTTATAGCTTGGCGCTTTCTGGAATTTTATTCGCTTCCGGAGCTTTTCACCCGCCAGTTTCTTTTCTCGTGAAAGCCTATAGTGGTCCGGCTGAATTTTTGGAAAGGCATCTTACCACAAGTGTACTTGCACTCCTGTACGACGTCACTTGACTGACCTTCTGAGACTCGTTTCTGATTGCCTTGGTTGTATAGACTCCGGGAGTACAACTGCGTGTTCGGTCAGCCCTTTGTCGTCTCCTTTTCTGAGCCATGTTGCCCGCCTCTTCACCGGTACTTGGTGCTTTTCTTGTTGGCATTTTTCCTGATTTTCTGGTGCTCTTGCGAGCGCATCCGACGTACCTGCTATGGACTCCGTGAAACTACCCAAGTTCAGTGGGGAGAGACGAGATTTTGACGTGTGGAAGAAACGTTTCCGTGCATTTGGCTTGATGCAAAAGTGGGCTTCGGCTTTGTCGTCGGATGGTGCCGCTTCCTCTCAACAACAAGTCGACATGTACTCCACATTGATTCTTGCGCTGCCGGAGGACGACCTTTCCATTATCGAGAATGTTAGCGAGGATGACAAGACCTGCGGCCACACTGCATGGACTGCGTTAGTCAATCATTATGAGGACGATGCTATTTACCGGTGTACGGAACTATTGCAGGACTTGGGGACGCCGCAAGCGGACGGCGAGAGCGGCATTCAATACCTGAACCGGTTAGTTCGACTGCAACGACAGCTTGCCCGAGTTGGGGACGTCGTCCACGACCGGCGTATCATCATGTACTTGGTGAAGGGCCTGCGCAGCGAATACCACTCCATCACCGACACGTGGGACGTACACAACCTCAGCATGGATACCGTCAAGCGGGATCTTCGTCAAAAGGGCATGCGCATCGAGAGTCGTGCGCAATCACATACAACGGAGCCCCCAACGCCTACGGTTTTTGCAGCGTCTGATGATGACTCAACGACTGAACTTTTGAAGCGGCAAGTCTCCGAGCTCCAAGACCAACTGAAATCTCTTCAAGGAGCTGCGACTACTCGTCGTACCTCATATGGCAGAGGCGGAGCGAGAATTGTTCGTGGTGTTTGCTATAACTGTGGTAAGAAGGGCCATCGCAGGTCCGAGTGCCACGTCAACAACACCGGAGGTAACTCTGCGCAAGTGGACTCCCCGGTTGCTTTTCCGGCGGTCATGGACGTGACAGCCACCCCTGCGAGGCCATTCTCCGAGGCTCGACACATGTTCGAGCGCGATGGGGAAACGTGGATGTGGTTGGCCGACAGCGGCGCCAGCCATCACATGACTAGCGTACGCCGTGACTTCTGTGAGTATCGAGTGCTCACCGACCGGCTTTGGGTGAAGGGTATCAGCGCCCGCGCTGTTGGACTGGGCTCGGTCCGCATCGTTGTGAAGGCTGAAGATGGAGAGGAGATTCCTGCCACTTTAAAGAATGTGCTCCACGTTCCTGAGCTATCCCGTCGTGCGTCGTGGTCTTACCATCGGCTTTTCAGCCTCACCCAAGCTCGGCGGCAAGATCATTCTGTGGTGTTAGCTGATCCCGTGGACCACCTTCGTCTTCATGCCGGTCATGGTGGTGGCGTGGTGGTTCCGTTGGAGCGCGCGCATTTGTTGGTGTGGTTGCCGGCGCGGGTTGCTTCGTCGAATCCTACCGCTTCGGTCGCCACTGCGCCATTGGAAAAACGGTTGTGGCATTCCCGACTCGGTCACCTTGGCGAGTCGCAATTGGACGGGCTCTTGGCCACTGAGGTGGAGGGTGTGGCGTTTTCTGCGTCGGAGAAGTTGGACTTCTGTGAGACGTGTGCTGTGTGTAAGTCGCACGTCCGCCGTATCTCTCGTGAGCCGGCTGACCGGAACGTTGGTGTCTTTGAGGTCCTCGGCTTAGACTTCTGCGGTCCTATGAGTGTTCCATTCTTGGGAGGACGGCGGTACAGCTTGTGTGCGGTTGATTTCCGGAGCCGTTTTAGGCTGCATGATGCGGTCCGCTCCAAGGATGAGGCTCCCGCCTCGTTCCGTCGCATGTTGACTACCATCCGCTCTCTTGGGCACACGGTTCGTCGTCTTAGGGTGGACAATGACACGGTGTTCTTAGGTGCTGCCTTCCGAAACCTCTTGGATGAGTTCAACATCGCTGTGGAGATCACTGCCCCTTACGCGCATTGGCAACATGGCCGGATTGAGCGGCAGTGGGGGACATTGGTCCCGATGGCGCAGTCAATGATCCGGCAAGCCGCGCTGCCTAAAACGTATTGGGCTCTAGCGATGACCGCTGCGGTGCATGTCCGCAATCGTGTGCATAGTAGCGGAGCCGGCGGTGTACCTTTCACCTTGGCGACCGGTAGACGAGCTGATCTGAGCTCCATGCGGGTCTTCGGCTGTCCGGCCTATGTCCACGTTGACAAGTCTCAACGCCGCAAACTTGACGATCGCGCGTGGAAAGGTGTCTTTGTGGGCTATGCTTCCGAATCCCCTGCGTGGTTGGTGTACAATCCTGCTACTCGTCGGGTGGTGAGCAGCCGTAACGTGGTGTTCGATGAGGCTGCAGTCCTCTCCATGGGGGAGAGCAATGCGGAGCAACGCACTGATGATGAAGAGGACAACATCCCGCGCACCATGTGTAGCGAAGAACGGGATACGCCTTCGGGGGAGTCGCCGCTACGGGAGTCGCGGCAGCATTCCGGGTCGACGGAAGATGAACGGGACATGCATTTGGGGGAGACTCCACGTCCAAGGTATAATCTTCGATCCATTGCCGCCCCACAGCAATGCGTACCCAGTCCAAGGTATAATCTCCGTTCAACGGGCGCTTCGGGAGATGGATGGACTACGGGAAGTACCGCGGCTATTAAGTCATCCAGCAGCCCGACCGTTCAAGAGCCGGTGTCATACAAGCAAGCGCTGAGGAGTCCCCAATCGGGGGAGTGGGAGGCAGCTATCAAGAGCGAGTACGACTCACTTGTATCTCGGAAAATCTGGACATTGGTCCCTTGTCCTGCCGGTCGCAAACTCGTAGATTCCAAGTGGGTGTTTAAGCTGAAGCGCGATGCCAATGGACAGATTGCAAGGTACAAAGCAAGACTTGTGGCTCGGGGGTTTACTCAGGAGAAGGGTGTGGACTACCACGAGACCTTCGCTCCCACAGTGAGGGTGATTTCCATTCGAACGTTGCTCGCGCTTGCTGCTTATAATGATTGGGAGGTGGAGCAGCTTGATGTGGTGACGGCATTTTTGGAGGCCGATATCGAGGAGGAAATCTACATGAGGCAGCCGGAAGGATTCCGTCACTTCGACATCAATGGAGAGGAGCGAGTGTGCTTGTTGAAGAAATCATTGTATGGCCTCAAGCAAGCTCCTAGGAACTGGAATAAGACCATCACAGCATGGCTAGAGGAGTATGGCTTTACCCAATCCAAGGTGGATCCCGGCATTTACGTCTTCATCAAGGAGGGTGAGCTTTATGTCTTGGCGTTGTACGTGGACGACAGCATCATCGTCGGACCAGCGGGTAGCTTCATCGTTGGGTTCAAGTCGGCTTTCGGCGAAAGGTTCAACGTGCAAGACCTCGGTCCAGTGTCTTGGTTGCTTGGCATGACAGTCGAGCGTGATCGTGGCAGCCGCACCATCAGGATTGGACAACAGCAATACGTCTTAGATATGTTGGAGCGCTTCAACATTATGGGCTGCAAGCCGGTGGGCTCACCTATGGCGGTCGATGCTTTGAGCAATTGTGTGGAGACGTCGACATCGAGGTTGCCTCCCGGTCTAGTGCCGTACCAAAGCTTGATCGGCAGCTTGTTGTACGCTTCCGTAAGCACACGGCCCGACATCACCATGGCTGTTAGCCACCTTATTAGGTACATGTCCGACCCCTCTCAGTCACATTGGGAGCAAGCCAAGAGGGTGCTCCGCTGCCTCAAGGGGACCGCAGATTCGGTGTTGATGTACGGTGGCGCACCCTCATCAAAGGTGGTAGGATGGTCAGATTCTGACTACGCGAGTGATATTGGCGAGCGGCGCTCTCGCACGGGGTATGTGTTCATGCTCAACGGTGCAGCGGTGAGCTGGAAAAGTCAGCGGCAACAAACTGTGGCGTTGTCGACAGCGGAGGCAGAGTATACGGCGCTGACTGCGGCCACTCAGGAGGCGATGTTTTTGAAGCAACTACTCCACGAGTTTCACCAAGACTCCGGGTCTCCCATCACAATTCACGAGGACAATCAGAGTTGTATTGCACTCAGCAAGAATAGCATGACGACCGGACGCAGCAAGCACATGGACGTGAGGTACCACTTCTGTCGGGAGACGGTGGAGAGCGGAGACATCGAGGTGCAATATTGTGCGACGGAGAACATGCTTGCAGATGTGCTTACCAAGCCATTAGTGAGTGCAAGGCATGGCAAGTTGTGCAATGCCATCATGTGATTGCCTGCGTAGCAAGGGGGGGTGTTGCGAGACATGGTTTTGTGTGGTAATCAAGTTGCTACACAGCAATGTTGGTCGAGTAGCATCGTGATAGTACGGCTGTGACTCAGCACAATCAGATGATAAGCCAATCAACAATAGAGAGGATTAGGTTGCTGATAGTGGCAAGTTGCTGAGCGTTAGATATCATCTCAAGGCTCAGCATATATGTTGGCATGTGCTCACCACAAGGTGAATACGTGTCATGTGATAGGCAAGTGCTAGGCACTTGCTGAGGGTGAGATGACATGCAGTGTCACTCACCGAGTGTAAGCATTCCTTATTGCCCCCTCAACTTTGACAGGGGCAGTACGGCTGCCGGGTTGGACGCCACGCTCAGCAGCCCGGGAAGGTGATCCAGTGTAGCCAAATACACCAGATACACGCATAGCATCGTCATTGCCCCCCACCGGCGCTCCGGTGGCATGCATTGGAGGGGGTTTACTCACCAACTCCTTTATCTCAACCACTATTTTATCACGCGCTGCCCCTTCGGGCAGAACTTTCATAATCTATGTGAGGGCCGCCAGCTTGGTCGACCACTCGTGTTGCCTACTCTGGTGCGCAATTAATGCATTGTGATCGTCTAGCTTGCCCTCTAGAGCACGGTCTTGCTCAGCAAGGGCTTTATTCTGTACAGTGCATTCACAATGCAGTCAATGTGCTTAGCTTATAATTGAGCGCGCAGAGAGTACAACAATCCCAACATGCACATAGGACGCCCCAGTAAGTCGCGCACCTCTGACTTTGCCACTTCATTGCCTTTCTCTATTTCATCTGCCATTCCAGCAATGCGTCGTTTCTTCTCCGCCTTTTTCGTTGCTCGCTGATTGGCACGAGAGCCAGCCCGTTTCATTCCAATCGCAGCGTCAGACTCAAACGCGTCACACGCGAGCACTTACCAGTTCTCACCGGGAACTCCATAACGAATAAATACTTCCCAAGCCGGTGTACTCCAGTCTAGAGGCATGACGTTCTTGTCTGCAAATCTGAGAAGTTTTGAAGGCATAAGGTATCCCTCAATGCATTGGCATCAGCCAAAAGGAGACATGAAGTGCTCACGCGGAATTATTTAGAGAAAAACTGCAGCGCAGTCAAGCAAATACCTTTTGTATTGCTTGCGCCATTCATGATAATACTCAGTTTTGACTTCATTCAACGCCTCGGCAAGCTGCTTGCCAGAGGGACGCCTGCCGCCATACCGTTGGCGCCACTTGCAGTAGAGGGGCAGGACGTTGTTGACGATGTCCGACATTATCCCGCATGTTTTCCACCACACGCTCCACATGCTGTCAGACAGCGTGCGCTGCCTAACCGAGACAGCGGCGGATACCTTGCATGCCTTCGCCACCTTGGCCATCGTTGCCCACTCGCCACTAGCCTCCATCTCCTCAGCTTGTTCCTTGTAGAGTGCGATTATCAGCGACTCCTTCTCCTCGTCGCGCATCGCGCCTCGCCGGTAAATCTCGTTTCCAGCACGGGCATACAGAATCGCCTCCACCGTCGTCATCTCCCGCCCCCGGCGTGCGCCTCCCCCCTTCTTGACCTAGCTTTCGCCCTCGGGGTACTCTTCCTCGAGATCAGCAGGCGCCTCAGCTAGCGAGGGGGAGCTCCCCCTTTCCGTGGGAGGCGGTGTGGGGCCCGTAGCAAGCGCAGCACCACCGCCATCTCCGCGCGCCTCGTTGTCAACGGGCGGGGACTCGCCCATCCTTCTCACTGTCGTCGGGCAGCGGGAAGGTGTCACTCACGGGGGTGGCAGGCGGGTGACGAACGTGTCGCTCGTGTCGTAGCAGCCGCAGCCCGCCTGGTGGTGATTCGGCAGGTCCGCGCGCCGGATGCCCGGCAGGTGGAGGTCCGAAACAGATGTAAAGCATTTCTGAGCCAAAATACTAAAATACTCCCTCGGGTGGCGCCAAGGGAGTATTTTGATGAAAGTAGCCCCCCCGCGAGGCGACGGAGTATTTTGAAATACTAAAATACTCGTAAAAATGTAATCGCGTCACGGTCGCCGCGACACAGTATTTTTTGTATTTTGATGAGAAAATACCAAAATACTAAAATACTCGGTAATTGCGTAAGTGGCCTTATAGAGGTTAATAAAAATTACACTGGGGCGAGATAGTCGGGCGTTGCCACGACGTTCCAAATTATAATCGCTAGATTACGCATGTTATAGTTCTAAAACACATACATGGCGTTACCCATATATGACGCGCCGACAGATAGAGGTCATCCACTTTCAGCCTCTCCACGCAACGGCATCTAGACCCTCGAAGTCTAGCAAGGTGAAGATCCTTGCTAGCACATGTTGTAGCTTCTATCGACAACATCTCACACGGTAATTATACTGGCAAACAATCTACCAAAACACTTACGCACAACATGGGATGATAGCGGTGAAACTAGGGCGCCACCATCTGCAGCACAATTTGAAAACTTGTATAGTCTCTCTCGCTAGCTCATGCTTAAGGTAGATGGCGACCACAATACCACACGAAATAACCGCTATCCCCCATGTCAAGCAAAAAGACATTCCGTTAGTACCGGCCGACGACACCGTATCTGAGAATGGGAGTGTGGACGAGTACGCTACACATGTATTGGCTAACTCGACTAAGACCGCCTTCATCGACCCGGGCGACTAGATCGACCTACTTACTAGAGCATTCAACGATAGCTAACCATATGTACACGGCGCTAGGCCGGGAATGTGGACACCTCGACACATCTAGACGGACATGTTCCTAACTGATGAAAGACAAATTTCGTCCCGCGACGAGTATCGACACCTAGCCAACGGTGTGGTTTACTCCGCAATCGCGGACGCGGCACTCGAAATAGCCATGGCGACGATTCGCTCAACAACCGCTACGTATACCGCACGGAAAGAGCGCACGCTTGGGATTTGCACGACGCCGCCGTTCGGACACACAAGGTTGTCATGCATGCCGTCGAGTCGCGACTTACCTATATCATAGGGCAAAAAGGCCCTCACATAAGAGGAGAAAATCACCAAGCGCATGGTCTACTCCCGGTTCTTCGGCACACAGGCGGCCAACTGAAGCACCAATGGAGTCGGCGGGCTCCTCACATCCCTTCAAGACAAATGCATCGAAGTTATTTTCCACGCGGCCGCTCATACCTCCAAACAGTCGACACCCGGCCGAGGCGACGGGAGCAAACCCGACAGATTTGCCCCGCGGCCGGACAAGAATCCCAAAGGACACGGAGCAAAAGGAGAAGAACAAACGCGACAAGACAAGGCACGCCCACAATAGAAGCCCGCGTCCGAAGCACATGGCTGATAGTGTGCAACGCCGCGCCGATTCATGCAACCCAGCTTGTGACTACATGCAACATCGCATGCGACGGAGTTGGCGCGATTGGGAGAAAATCGGCACGAGCGGGCAAACCCTACAATGGATGTGGGAGGGGGTCTGTATCCCGTTCAAAAGCAACCGCCGACCGCCACAATTCAACCAAGGAGTGTCGTTACCGGACGCCACCTATGCCGACCTAGACTTTGTTAGCCGGGATCTAGCACGCTTCGTCAAAGCCCTACACCCGCGACAACCACGTATCAAGACTATTCCTAATGCCCAACCCGGGCAACAACAAGTGGCGGCTAATTTGCAACCTACAACCGCTCAATAACCACGGTGCGCGCAAGCAAGCGACTACGCATGGAGACGGTACTCGACGTAAAACACCTGACACATAAATGCTACTATACTTTTAGCTTCGACATGCATGCCGGATTCTACGCGTCGGGCATCAGCCTAACAAACCACGACTACTTCACATTGAGCGTACGCGGATAACTTTACCGACTCGCGGGCCTACCGACGGGATGGTCCCTATCGTCGTTCCATTTCTACAATATTACACTTGCGTTCGTCAACTTATTACGCTCATCACCGGACCCATAGCTACCATGTCTAGAACCCAACCACTCCAAGAAGACCTACCTCAAAAGAACGAGATGGAGAGGAGCCCGTTTACTATCCTACGTCGACGACCCTTTTACTTGTCGCCTCTACGGAGGCGGAGGCGCTCAGCTTACGACACTTGATGTCCAATCTCCTCGACCGCCTTGGTCTCTTGCGGCATCAAATCAAGGGGTTTTGACGACCATCGCAAGTCGGACACCACATGGGTATCGACTTCGACACATCGTCATGCTATTTCTACGAACCCGAGAAGAAACTCCTCAAGATCGCCCAACAAGTAAGAAATCCCACCGGGCACGCGGCAGGCAACGCACGTTTGCTACCCGTAAAAGGCCTACAATCAACCGCAAGGGATACCCAATACATGCTCAGGCGACTCTAATTGCGCCCTTTTTCCTCCGAGAGTTGCACTTCGTCGTCGAAGAAAGATGGGATGGGGTCGTCCGGCTTACACCGCAATTACGTCGATACCGACAATTGTGGACCCATATTTCCAGTCAGTCCAACGGCAGCCAATTCACATGCGAGTCGAGACGGCGTAATTTCACACGGACAAGTCGGGCTACATATGGGGGGCAGTGCGAAATGAGCGACTTGAGGCCCGCGGGTTCCGGTAAGAATAGGACGAGCGGCAGCAAATCACACGGAAGTAGGTGAAGGCCGTTCGTCACGCTGTGGAGAGCTTCATTCCACAGCTCGGCGGCCGCAAGTTCTTATGCACGAAAATAAACATGCGATCGTCTGTCAAATTCTTACATGCATGACTTCCCGTTCCCCAATAATGATGCAAGAACTCCGTTACCATTGCTTGGCGCCTCCTCGACACCAACAACATATGAAGTTGAAAATTACGTTTTTTAGCCACAAGTACCGATAAATCGGTTGTTGTCTTAGGGCGTACCCAATATTATCTGTCATCTAGGACTTGGGGTTCAGGTTTTACCCCCGGGGGTCTCCATGTGCATCCCTCTCCGTCGACAGTAACAACATAATATAAAACACTTACTGCGATTGATTACAGGTTTTTCAACCATAGATGAACGTCGGCACACACTAAGATTGGAGTGTTGATAGGTGTATGTGGTCGATGAGTACCCGGCCTAGTCTTTGCCCTTAAGTGTCCTAAATGGTTGAGCAATTGATGACCGTTAGACAGCAACCGGTCTTGTTTGCTGGTGTTGTTGTAAATTATTTCTAATTTCTCTAAAACGTATAGAGACATAACTAGTCGATCGCTACGAAAAAACTATGAGAATATTATGTCGCTATCTCCACGATGCGCGGCCCGCTCCCGCCGCTCGAGGGCGCTGATCATCCTAGCTTGTTAGCATATGATAGTCGAATTGGGTCTGCCTCACCCATGATCATGTGCGACTCCGATCGTGCCGGAGCTAGGGGGGGAAGGCTGGCGAAACCCCCCCTCGCTCAGGTCGTCGAAGGCCCCGACTCAATCCACGCACACCCTCGTCCAAGATACTAGCCGCTCCTCTCGTCGCAGCTCTCTACCCAGCAAAGGCTTCCCCTCCCTTCGGGGCAGGGGAAAGAACACCGTAGCCACAACGGGTTGCCGTCTTTTGCTCTTCCCGTCGCGTCTGGCATGTCCCGGTCGGCTGTCAGCTCTTTCCGTAGAATTCCGCCCGTACCATGATCTTGTGGTTTACCGTGCGAGGCGGTAAACCACAAGATACGGGCGGTGTGCTGTCGCGATAACCCTAGCAATAAGCACACCGCCGAAGGCATTCCTATCGATGATGGGTACCAAAAGAGGGGAGAGGTTGGGTGGGCAAGTCAGATCGGGGCTCCGACCTCAAAGGTGCCGGGTACGGACGTTTCAATCGAAACCCTCCGTACATGGTTTTTCCGGCGGCGGCCGAGCTAGAATCAGCGCCGCCAAACCGTGTCGTTCCTCTCGCCGCGGTTGTTTTCCTCGCTGATGATGTCAAGCTCCACCCCCAAGGATAGGTATGCTTGACTCCATGAGCGCTAGTCGACGTCGAATGAGCGCCCTTTACTAGCGATGCTTCCCGGTTGTCCGCCGCTACCTCCAACACCCGTGCCCCACCGCTAATCCGACGGTAGGCTCCTCGCAATTTTTTTTTCATAGACACCGCCCCCGCCTCCATATCGGGAGAGTATACGAGAGTATATAGTCGCGATAAGCCATATGGGACGGGCCGAGCGGGGGATCTTAGTGTTGAAGTATGAATATTATGAATTCCAAAACCCTCCGTACATGGCTTTCCGACATATGTGATCACGCGGATCGCAGCTGCACGTACCTCGTTTAGCCCCCTACCGTTCAAGGCATGACACGGCTACATGCTTACCAACGCCCGCCGTGCGGAGGTGGAGGTAGGTGCCGACGGGCCTACGAGCGCACCCTCCTCCGGGCCCGCCGCCGCTGCGCCGCCGGCGGGCGCCATCGGACGTACAAGGGGGCCAAACCTTAGCACTCCTATCCGGTGCATGGGCACCTAGCATGGCAGCTACATGTTGGAGTCGTATACGGCGGCACTTCGATTTCTGCGACGAACATATGCTAGCGCCACTCGCTACGTGGCAAGACACGTCACGTGGTTAGCAAACTCGGAACCATCAAGGCCTAAAGCCCTACCTCCGATCAGTCAGCGGATTATTCAAAGACCACGTACGGGATCGAAGCGGTGGCACTCGGCGACCTTGTCGCCAAGGTCAGAAAAGGACTATCCACTTCACAAGTCGCGATCTACGAGACACTTGTACGCGTACGTATGCCCGCATCATTAGTCCTCCAAGCCCTTCGCATTGCCCAAGCCCTACGGATCCATCTAACGGAGGCGGCTACGGGGACAACACTACACGCGTACACATATATACGCCTCCAATGAGATTGCGCGACATTCGTAATACGGTACATATCCTTCATTCGCGTTAGACCATGAATCGACTGCTTAACCGAGGATCTCGTCGGACTTATCCAAGGAAGACGGTCTTCGCATGTGCCATCGTACGAAAAAGGGACAACGAGGGGTATCACCGGAGCGAAACCTCCCGTGTCACCTACCGGCGAGCGTACACACGGAACTCATTAAGGTGCTTATTTTCTTTAATTTAATTCGACGCATAATACATGGCGAAAAACACCTAGCAACGCGTTGGACAAACGACTTGTCAGAAAGACACGCAACGTGGAGTGTTAACACGATCACATGATGGCTACACGAAGTCACGACAACGCTACAACTTAAGCCCTGAGCGGGATTTAATTGGACGTCACACTCCTTACGGAAAGGAGCAAAGACAACCGCCTACATGGTGGGAGTGACAATGATAAAGATTGAATAGTTCGTCGGTTGTTCTACCGAGCCGAGCATTGCATTGGACTACATCGACCCGATTGTTCTTACATGATGACGCGCATAGTGGTCATTCATCGGTTGGCTAACACCATGGGGTGGCCAGCCTGCGACTAGCCCGCCCTATAATGGCGATAACATTGCAAACGAGCCCCCCCCCCCCCCCCCCCCCCATTGCCTTATAAATTGTCATATGTTGAGATTATAGAGGTTGAAATCTCATTGTTGGGGGCGAGATTGCGAGAATAGTGTGGCATTGCCATGACGTTTCAAATTATAACCGCTAGATTACACTTACTAGAGTGGTAAAACATCGACATGGCGTTACCCCTATTATAGCTATGTATGCGACGCGCCGACACCCAGAGGTTGTCTACCTTCTACCTTTGCGCGAGCACACTGTGGCGGTTAGCCTCTGAAAGCTAAACGCTAGCACAAATCTGTTCTAGTCTGTCTAGTTCTGTTGTTGCAAGATGGCAATTGATGTTGTCGAGAGGCAATTGATGAGAGATGTCTTACTGTTGTACTTGGGCAGTAGTTAGTGTAAGTGAACAAAGGAATTGTTAAAAGGTTCTGTCACCTCCCTCTACTGCACTGGGCTTAAATAGGTTTCAGCCCAGACTAATCACGCCTGCAAGCTACGCTTACGTGTCAGGCGTTAGTGCTGCTCAACCGTCGTCACTCGCCTCGAGATGCGGCCTGCCTAGCATTGGGTCTCACGACGCGGCTCCTTCTGCATTGGAGAGCTCGCTCTGGCGCGTCATCTGGCTGGTTAGATTAATTATGCATATCTGTACGTACCGGGAGGTACTGGTCGTACTGTAGCATCAGCACCATTACAATATTGCAGTAGCGACGTACCCACGAGTATACGTCCATCCTGTGGAAAAGCACGAATTGATATCCGTAACGAGTACCTGTACAATGTCCTGCAATGTACTGTTGCATGACTGTACTCGTCACACTCGTACCCTCCCCCTCTTGACAGATCAATGAGGCCGCCCGAGGCAGACCTCCGTGGTTCTTGGCTCCTTTACTGAAGCAGTTACTGGGACTCAGGAATGCGCGCTGGGTGAGCGTGCATGAAGTCAATGTACGCATGAGTCTTGGCGAACTTGCGCCATTGGGGCGTCTCCAAGAAATCTTGTAACGCAATTGTTCGATGCACCTCGTTCAACCGGTGCCAGACAGGTGGAATGTCGTCATCACTGAAGTGCGTCATGAAGAGCAAATATTTGCCTCGTCGCCCAGGTAGCGACTTGATGCACACAGTAGAAATGTGTGAGACGTCAAACTCCTCATCGTCTCCTTCAGGTACAGTCACAGGAACAGCTGGTCGTAGTGGAGCAGTAGAGCAGGGTCGTAAGTTATTAACGTGGAACACAGGGTGTAAACGTACTGTCGCTGGTAGTTTCAATCTGTAACTGTGTTTTCCAATCTGCTCCTCCACTGAAAAAGGGCCGAGCTGTCTGTCTCTGAGTTTTCTGTTTGGTTGTCCTCGTAGAAAAAGATTTGCTGTGACGACTGACACCTTGTCTCCCTTAGCGAAGT
>JAPMLY010000973.1:0-5000 GCA_026401115.1 Tetraselmis chui
CGCGGACATCTTCGTGAACTGCATTCTGCTGTCTGGTCGCACCGCCCCGTTCCTGACAAGCGAACTAATCAGAGAGCACCCGCAACGCAAGCTCAGCGTCATCTCAGACGTCTCCTGCGACCCCAACAGGCGAGCGCGCTGCCCCTACTACCCCGCACTCGCATTACAATACACACACACACACACACACACACACACACACACACACACACACACATGATACAAGCATACACATGGCATATACATAAACATGAAACAAATGCCATATTACAACTCGCATTCAACGCCACTCACGCATCACACATCCTTATGCAACCAAACGCCCAAGTCACGCACACTATCTTCACATACACAGACATACCCTGCATCGAATCATACACAGTCGAGTTGCGGACGCACGAACCTACACACATGGCTCCGGATAAATGCCCCCGTCACGCTCGCACAAACGTAATAAAAAAATATTTTAGTCGCATGCGAACCTGCTACCAACATATTCGACGATGAGTACACATACACACAAACACACACGCACACACATATGCACACACACGCACGCTCCTATGCGCGGATTGACATGCACTGAAGTACATTCCACGCACATATACCCAGAAATGTACTTCCACATATGCTGATACCCATGCATAATGAATAAGACTGTGTATCTTTCGAACACACATACGACAATATACGTTGTTCACTAATTCACAAAATCAAATGCATTGTAGTACCAACCCATCCACTCGTCCATTCGCAATCACGAAATACCCGCGTAGACCGTTTTAACTCTGCAGCACTAGCAAAACACCCACACAAAATACTCGCATCACACAGGAATAAGCAACCTTCACACGCCTCCCCCCCCCCCCCCCCCAAAAAAACACATGTACAGACTGACAGGAGCGTGCACACGCACATACGCAAATGCGGCCATTTTTTGCACACTCGTATGCAGATCCAAACACACACACATACACACACATACACACAGTCACACTCACAAACCCATATGTGCACACAAGCACAAAAAAACACCAATGCGCGCGCGCACACACACACACACATATATACAAACACACACACACACACACACACACACACACACACACACACGCACAAACACGCATACTCGCGCAGGTTTATAGCCCAAGCAGGCCTTTGGCCACACGCACGCGTGCCATCCACCCACCCATCCATTGAAACGCCACCCCTCCCTTTCTTCAGCTTACAACCACTATTGCCTTGGGTGTTTCTGCCCACAGCGAGGTGACATGCACTGAGCCGCATTAAACGCACATGACCAAAAATACACCACATATGCTGATTCAAGATACAAGGAATATGCATCTTTCGGACATACAAGCTCAAACTAACTTTCACTGCGCAATCATCCACGAAATTATATACATTGCAGCGCCAATCCATCCGCCCACACAGTCTCATTCGGAAAACACCTGCGCAGACAGATTCAATTCTGCAGTACTAATAAAGTAACCACAGAAAATATACAGGCGACACAGGAATACACAAACCAAACACATACACACTAACAGAAGTGTACACTCATACATGCGCAAACGCACACCTTTTACTGGCACGCATGCACGCACACACTCTCTCTCACACACTCATTCACACTCTCTCTCATAAATAATCACAGTGCGCGCGAGCGCACATAGACACACACACACACACACACACACTTACGGGCGCGCGTGTGCGCATAAACATGTTGACCGCACACACAAATACTCGGCCACACACACGCTTGCTATCTCTGTATCCACTCATTCATTGAAACGGCACCCCTCCCTTTCAATTCCCAATGACATTTCACCCTTTTGGTTGCCTTTTGGCCACAGCGAGTACAACCCCATCCCGGTGTACGACCGCATCACCAGCTGGGAGGCGCCCACTCTTGAGCTGGAGGCGGCGCCCCGGCTGCAGCTCATCTCCATCGACAACCTCCCCTCCGTCCTCGCCCTCGAAGCCTCCCTCGCCTTCGGTGACCGCCTGCTGCCGCTGCTGTTGGACTTCCCGCACAGCAAGTGTTGGGCGCACTCGGCGTCCATCTTCAGAGAGAGACTGGCGCTGCTCGACAGAGAGGCGTGATGGGTGTGTGGGAGGCGTGAGAGAGGCGCGGCGAAGCTGGGTACCATCAAGCTCGAGCATACCCTGAGATGGGGCCCTAATGATCGTTAGGAGGTGGGGAAGCAGGATGGAGTAGGTGAGAGTAGGGTTGCGATGGCAGATGACTTTCATTTGCGTATCTGTGAGAGAATTGTGAAACCTTAATATGTACAGCCACAAAAGCCAACAGCCCTATTTTTCGAGTGGCAGAATAGATGAGGGGGGCGATGAGTGTTTAGTGACAGCGGTGCAAGCAACGCCAGTCTGAGCAGGACGGAATCTTGTTGACAGTGCCTGAAAATCAATCATCCTAAATTTTGTGAGGGCCGAGGTCGTCCGGATAATGTCAAGTAAAGTAGCAAGCACGTGCCTTTTTGTAAACAACCTGAAGACCCTAAATTCGCATACCCTGATGTAGCAGCTTCGTCGAGCGGCGATGGGGAACCAAATGTGGGCGAGCAGCGACAGCAGTACCCGTACATCCGTCGTGACAAGGCTTACGTAAGCGCATATAATGATATAAGCCCATTCTCCAGAACATTCAACAAACCCTAAGCCCTAGGGATTGACATGACCTGCGCCCCGACAGATCCAACGGCGACAGATCCCCCAATTCTCAACCTAAAATCACATGTCATCTTATGTACATTCTTTAAAAGGGTACATTCTTTAAAAGGGGGGCGGAATCGAATTAATAGTTTGTCACTGTAAATATGCCGTTTGTTCGTTTGTTTACTGTCATTAGTTCGCCCGTCTTCCGATCGGTTTACTTTTGTAAATACGAATTCGCATCCGTCCTCCATTCTGCCTGTTCACCGCTCGATGTGTAATAGATTACAAGAAGAACAACATGACCACGTAGTCGGTGTGGATCCACTCGAATGCAACGAAGGTCTTAGTTGGAAGCTTCAGGATAGCTACTCTGCATGGGACCGTACTTTGGGCTCCTATCTTCGCGACTCCTTGAAGCAGGAGGGCGGTGCTGAGGCTGTGGCATGCCTTCTTAATGTTCCTCGGGCTTAGGTTTTTTCCTCCTTTTATTCCCATCTTGTTTGGTGGTTTCCGATTCTTTTTCTTGTAAGAAAGTTTATATTATTCAGGATAATGAATCCCATCTTAATTACAAAACTTCATTGAACGATTTACCAGAGGTGCTACAAGAAACTTACTTACAATCACCAAAAAGGAACTACTAATCATGCCAAACCATAGCCGTTGCTGGAAACGCAGCTCGCGACGCACCAGGCCACGAGCGTAAAAATGGGAGGCGTCGTTAAAATATGGAGAACGCGAGGGGGGCGCCGTCCGAGAGGCAGCGGCGGGCTTGGTCGGCGGCCACCTCGTCCTCCGACCATTGTCGAACGATGGCGAGGCGGCGCACGTGGCGGAGGGCGTCGCAGGCGAGGTGGGTGACGTTGAAGCAGCCCGCGATGTCCAACGTCCGGAGGAGCGGCAGACCCGCGAGTGAGGGGAGGCAGCCGTCGGTGAGCTCGAAGCAAAAGGCGGCCGACAGCTCCTGCGGCAGTGGAATTCGCGCAACGAAAATGGAATAAGCATCGTCAAAAAGGAAAAAGGAGGGGTACCCCCTCCGTATCTACTCGAAAGGGAAATGGCGCGGTTTTTGGGGTTCGAGGATTGGTATTAATTTCAAGAATACCGAGGAATAAAGGAAGCCATTCTCATTGTAAAATAGTAAATAATATATAATAATCATGCAAATACTATCAATAATAATAATAATAATAACATTTTCCTGTTCTTGACAAACTGTTTTGGAGGGTTTCTGATTCAAATTGAGATTTTCAGTCCCCCCCTCTCTCTCTCTCTCTCTCTCTCTCTCTCTCTCTCTCTCTCTCTCTCTCTCTCTCTCTCTCTTTTAACAGTCCCTTCAACTGTGCCTGTTCCTGTCCACAGTCGAGGCTGACAACCTGAAGGCACCCATCTCCCGACCTAAATGATGTGCAGGAATATATCACTGTGATTTTCAAAGTGAATTAGTGAACTGTCAAAAATCGTTTTAACTCGCAAACAATTTATTATGAAAGGTAACATTTTCATCGTTGAACTATTCAAATGTCAACCCACAAATTGATTAAATCACTCGTTTCATTCCTTTTAAATTTATCATTAACAATTTGGAGTAACATACACTAAATCGTCAATTAACCTGTGATGGCACTAAACACGAAACAAATGACAATAAAATATGAATAAACCTCCCATAATCAAATACGAATGCTTGTTTACAGTTAATTCGATCATAATTCAATTGATCAAGACACCAGTCTACTTACAAAATACAACACACACACACACACACACACACACACACACACACACACTTACACACACACACATCACCCCCCCCCCCCCCCCCCCCCCCCACACACACACCGACAAGGGACCCACCTCCAACATGATGAGCTCCGCCGCAACGCAGGCGATGCCGGCGTCGGTGACAGCGCAGCAGTGCGCGACGTTGAGGGACACCAGACGCGGCGCCCCCGCGCACAGCACTGCCAGCGCTCCGTCGCCCATTTCTCGACAGTTGCTCATGTCGAGTCGCGTCAGTCGTCGCAGCGCGTCGCGCCTCGCGAGCTCCATCAGCGACGCCTCACTCAAAGCGCCGCAGTTGGCGACGGAAAGGGACGCCAACGCAGCGCCGTCGCCCACAGCGGCCACCAAGCCCGCGTCGTCCAGCTGAACGACGCCGCCGCAGTAATCCACGCCCTCAGTTCTTATTTATTTAACGTATGTGAGATAGGATTAGTATGTAGATGAAAGGGTGAAACCCGATAAACGAAACACGTAAAGTCGCATTACGTTTTTTCAATGTACGAGTTTCAATATTTTGTTTTCTATTTTTTTCA
>JAPMLY010000973.1:10000-132500 GCA_026401115.1 Tetraselmis chui
TTGTTAGGGTTTACTACTCTTTAGGGTCTGTTGTTCTGTACCAGAAATCATACTTTCAAATTAAGTGACCTGAAAAGTCGGTGTGAAGTACGAATTTCTCGCCTCTTTTCCAAAATTAACATTTAGGGCTTATTACTTAGGGTTCAATGTTACACAGAAGAATCGATTTATTCTCTTTGATAAGGAAAACGTTGTCAATTTCCAAAGGTGTAATCAAAACTCTGTGAAAGCCGAAAACCTACCTTTATTTTCAGAATCCATTTAAAGCAAGCAAAGCCTTTAGAATATGTACGAGTGGCCCGTAGTTGTGCCTTTCGTTCTTTGTAGTAATGTACACACTTACCCTATGTCTCTCACTCTGTATTTTTGTAAACATTAAGATAGTCCATGGAGGCCCATAGTCGTGATACTTATTTTTCACACACACACGCACACACACACACACACACACACACACACACACACACACACACACACACACACACACACACACACACACAAAACCCAAGCCGCCACGAGACGGCAACTGAAGTAGGAAACTCAAACAGGAAACTAAATAGGAAAATCAATACTCCACAGATAGGAAATTGGATCAAGTAGGAAATTAAATGGGAAACTCAATCGTCCACGAGCAGGAAACTTAATAGAGTAGGAAATTCAAGAAGGAAACAAGCTTCCACGAGTAGGAAACAACCTTCCGAGTCGGAAACTTAATCCTCCACAAGAAGGAAGCTGAAGTAGGGAACAGCCTTCCAAGTGTAGGAAACTTAATCCTCCACAAGTGAAAATTGAAATAGGGAACAACCCTCCAAGAGTAGGAAACTTAATCCTCAACAAGTGAAAATTGAAATAGGGAACAACCCTCCCAAGAGTAGGAAACTAAATCCTCCACAAGTAGAAAATTGAAATAGGGAACAACCCTCCAAGAATAGGAAACTTAATCCTCCACAAGTAGAAAATTGAAATAGGGAACAACCCTCCAAGAGTAGGAAACTTAATCCTCAACAAGTAGAAAGCTGAAATAGGGAACAACCCTCCAAGTGTAGGAAACTAAATCCTCCACAAGTAGGAAACTGAAATAGGGAACAACCTTCCAAGTGTAGGAAACTAAATCATCCACAAGTAGGAAACTGAAATAGGGAACAATCCTCCAAGAGTAGGAAACTTAATCCTCAACAAGTAGGAAACTGAAATAGGGAACAACCCTCCCAAGAGTAGGAAACTTAATCCTCAACAAGTGAAAATTGAAATAGGAAACAGCCCTCCAAGAGTAGGAAACTTAATCCTCAACAAGTAGGAAATTGAAATAGGGAACAACCCTCCAAGAGTAGGAACGCAGAATGGAGGGGGACCCAATGGAAACAATATTCCACAAGTAGGAAACCCAAACAGAAAGCAATATTCCACAAGTAGGAAACCCAAATAGAGAGCAAACCCAAGCCGCTACGAGACGGGAACTGGAGTAGGAAACATCCTTCCACGAGAAGGAAACTCTAAGCAGGAAACTAAATAGGAAACTCGATACTCAACCAACAGGAAACTGAATAAAGTACGAAACCAAATAGGAAACTCAATCTTCCACGAGAAGGAAACTTAAGCAAGTAGGAAACAACCCTCCAAGAGTAGGACACTAAATCCTCCACAAGTAGGACGCTGAAATAGGGGATAACCCTCCAAGAGTAGGAAACTCGGAATTCCAGCAGGGAGGGGGACCCACCGCGAGTGAGAGGGAAGTCATGTGCGGGAAGAGCGCCGCGAGGCTTCCGACCGCCGAATCGCTGAGCGACTCGCACCCGCTGAGGTCGATTTCCGTCAGAGAGGCGGCCTCAAGAGGCGAAGGAGGAGAGTCCCCACCGCCCTCCTCTTCTCCAGCAGCGTCGCCTCCGTCGGCGAGCGGGTCGCACCAGGGCTCCTGGGCGCAGTGGGCCGAGGAAAGGGGGGTCAGACTGTCATGGGCGCCGGCATTGCCGATGGAACCATCTTTCGCACAACACAACACTTTATGTATGAAGCAGAAATGACCAAAGGAGGGTGAGGAATGCATACAGCAGTCGCGAGCGTTGACAAAGTCTGCCACCGCCACTGTCAACTGCCACAATACTCTTTCACGCGCCATCATTCATTGAACAACCCACCCATTCGCCCATCCCGCCATTGGCCCAACCCTCCATTCATTGCATCACTTTTCTCTTTCACTCATTCGCCATCAGCCCTCCCCGCATCCAACCCACCCACCCACCCACCATTTCGCTCGCTCGCTCCGTTCCTTCCCTCCCATCCCCCAACCCATTCCTTACTACCGATCCATACGACAAGCAGTCGGCCACTCGCCAGCCCATGCATCAATCCACTAGTATTAGCGTATCATTGGGTGATCAAAGAAAGTCTCCATCCACCCCTGGACTTACCCCCCCTTCCATCCATTCACCCATCCATCCAATCATTCACTCACTCATCCACCCATTCACTCACTTCTCCAATTTGCGCACTCTCGCTTCATTCACTCCCTAATACATTCATCCAGCCAGCCTACCATCCACCACCCCTTGACAAATCAGTTGGTTCATCCCCACGCTCACTCATTCCCTCAACTATGCATCCCACCGCCCTTTCTCACAATCACTCCCCATTCACCAGTTCCAGCTGAAACACTATTCGCCGAGGAAAAACACCCGTAAACAAAAACAATGACTATCCACCTCATTTCGCCGCCGCAGCACAGAAATCACGAAATCATGGCGCACCACAGAAAATTGATCAAAAAGGCCAAACAAGGGATTGCTCAGCTGCCCCCTCTCCCAATTTGGAAACACAGCTGTCAACACCAAAGGACTATAGAGACATATAGGACTATAGGGGGACACCAGGTTTTGCGGAGCTCACCTGGATGTAGCTGCTCAGCGAGGCGGCCACCCCTGCGTCGCCCTGCCACACGCAGTCAATGAGCAGCAGACGGCTGTGCTCGGGGGCGGTTTGGTCGGTGGTCAGCAAGTGAGGGTGAGGGTGAGGGTGAGGATGAGGGGGAGGGGGAGGGTGAGGTGGGCGGTCGCGGAGCAGACGGGCGAAGAAGCTGAGGAGGGCGGGGCAGAGGGTGGAGCGCGGGGGAAGGGCGAGGGCGCGAAGGTGGGGGAGAGAGGGGAGGGCGAGGAGGGCGGGAGCATGGTGGTGGGCGGAGAGGGGTGTGGGGCATCGGGAGAGGTCGAGGGTGTGGAGGCGAGGGAAGGACGTGGGGACGCGAGGGAGGTGGCGTGCGTCAGACACCTGCACCTCACGCACCGCCGGACCCACTGCCTCCCGCCACCCCCGGCACACCAACCGCACCCCACGGTGGTCTCCCACCCACAAGCAAGCCATCACGGCGTCCAGCACGTCAGAGGAGAGGCTGCGCCAGTTAGACTCCCTCATCATACCCACCTCCCCTTCGCTTTCTACCTCCTCAACACCATCACCATCAACACACCCACCACCACCAGCAGTACCCTCGGACGTGGACACTTCTTCAGCCTCGCTACACCTCTCAGGTGTCCCCCACGTGCGTAAGCTCTCCCACATCCCCTACCTCGCCACAAAAGTTGCGCTTCGTTAGTGAGTGAGTAAGTGAGTAAGTGAGTGAGTGCCGCGCCGCTGACTTTGTCACACCAAGCCGCCGGGTAATACTGAACACCACGCACAAAATCCGGATGTCAAACACAAACATATATCCAAGCTATGGCGTGCTGCGGTAAAGAATCGAGGGGGTCGCTGTGGGCGTGAGCGGTGTCGGAAGCTGACGGTGGACTAACGACTGTGAAAGAGGTCGCGGTTTGTCGTCGCCGCGCACCTGCATCAGCGTCCGTAAAGCGCGCTGCTCCTCCGTAGCCGCCCCCTGCGGAGGTTCCTCCACCCTCTGCGGCAGGCGCTGCCCAAAATCCCTGCAGAACGCGAAAGGTAAATTAGTTTGGTGGGGCGAACGGCCAGTGAGTGGGGACTGAGTCGACAGCAGAGCGGATGACGACAAGTTTTTCTCCGACAGCTCGGTCGAGAGTCGGAAGTTTCGAAAACGGTAGATATGTAGGTTCTCGTCGGAACTGTAGGAGGAGAGAGGAGCCGGCTTAATCCGTCTTTAAGGCGGGGAGGAGCTTCTTAGGTGAGTGTCGTCAGAGGGTTGGGTGGATCGGTTGGTTTGGTGCGAGGGATGAGGTGAGAGGCAGCGCACCGCAGTCGGCGCTCCACCACGTCGTCCGGCCATCGGACCGCGACGTCCAGGTGGTGGACGTGAAGCTGCCGTTCCTCCATTGCCCTTGTGGTCGATGCGTCCGAGGAGTTCAAAACGCCTCACTCCGAGCACGCTCGAGCCAGCTCGGCTCCCCTTTTCTGACCGATATCCGCTTGTCGGTTTACCCTCTCTCGACCGTCAGCGGTTGTGATGAGACGACCTGACCCCTCGTCCGAACCTCATTCACATATTTTATAAACAATCTTATGCAGCCGTGCATGCAGATGCGCATACGCGATACTACATTTATTTAGAGATTCTCATCTAATTTGATAAAAAGCACGCAATCCTCCGGTAAGTTAGGGGCAGCATGTACCATTTCGTGTATAGCATTGAAAGTATTCGGCGGCTGCAATTCGAAGTAAGCTCACAATTCATTTTGCTGCGTCGCGCGGATGATGGCTACAGGTATGATCAAATTTGCCATATCCGTCATGATTATAACCGGTGTTGTCCTTAGAAAACGAAATAAAGTAAATCTAATAAATTGGTCGATCGTTGTTACGCGTGGTTGAAAATTAAATAATTAATTCATTTCCATGAATCCGACCGTTGTCTATGTACAAAACTTAAAGGCGACCTTCCACGCTCCCGCTTCCCTTACAAGCACCACCGCCAGCCCTGCCCACAATAACCCCACACAAGCGCAGGAATTGCAATCCGCGGAGCTGTGAGAGTGCCATTAGCAACGCTGGATAGATCACCAGTCCGCCAAGCCAACTGTCACGCGTACTACACAAAATGTTCTGACACCCGACGTGGCATTCCATCAGCATTCAGCACGAAGGCTACTCCTCTCTCTCGACTTCTGCCGCAGCTACACAGCAGACGCGGGTGCGCTGCATGGGTCAGACTGCTGCTGCTGCTGCTGTTGGTGCTTGCTGGCGTCGTAGGGCCGCCACGGCTGCTCGTACTCCTCCGGCATGCACACCCCACAGCAGCACCACTTGCACGGGCAGTAAAGGCACACCAGGATGGCCACCTCCACGGCGTTGGCTATAGCCAGCCCCACAGCAAAATTACGAGCCACGTCCACGATCTGGCCCGTCGATGCCTGCGCCGCTGCGACGGCCACCGCGATGACCAGCCACACCAGTAGCAGCAGCTCCTCCACCCGAGGCGCCCAGGGCTTCCACGCCTGCGGCTGCCACGCGTTGAGCCGCTCTGACACAGCCGGCAGCGAGCCTAGTATGGTGAGAAACACCGCAGAGGAGTCAATTTCATTGGCCGCCCATTCAGAATGCAGTTGGGCGAGAGTTGCGCAGCCATTATCTTACAGGCCGTCAAGAAACTACCCCCATCTCCTTCCGAATATATGCACTCCGTGCCAGATCGAGAGAGGCACACACGCACGCACAGACCGAATACACAACCACCGACACACACACGCATACACATACGTATACGCACACACACACACACACACACACACACACACACACACACACACACACACACACACACACACACACACACCAGCATATAAATTCACGGACATGCACAAATACAAACACAGACACACACACCACGCGCACCCACCCAAACAGAGATACACAGAAACACACACACACACACACACAAACGCACAAACGCACACACACTCTTGAAGATAATGGGGTATTTGTAGACATGAATAACACACGCCGCCTTTGCTAATGGCCAATTTCCCCGAACTTGACAAGAACTGCACACAATTAATTTGTAACTGAGTTGCAGCAATGGATGAGGTGCAACAAGCATGCATGAAGAGAAGGTGTGATCGCCCATATGGAACGTGACGAAAGATGGAGGAAAAAAGGGTGGCTACTGGTGGGGGAGAGGGTGGAGGGTGCCGAGTGTCGAGTAGGCCGTCACGGGGACGGGAGGCGGTACCTTTGAGCCAGCAGGTGAGCGGGACAAGGAGGAGGACGGTGATGCCGACCGCCCACCAGCCGGAGCGGAGGCCGAGCGTGGTGAAGAGCGTGATGAAAAAGGTGGCCACGAGTGTGAAAAGGAATATGAAGAGGCGGTGTCGAACGGTCAGCGACCGCGCTTTTCCGCAGCAGAGGCAAACACAGCAGCCGCCGCAGCAGCCAGCGAGTTGGATGGGCGGCGCGTCGTCGGGGCGCGCGAATATGAGGCCAGTGAAGGAGTGGCTGACGAGGAGGAACTGCCAGAATCCCGCACGTCTTCTGAAACGTTGTGCTGGTCGCTGCTGCGACCCGCTGCTGCCGTCGGTGCTGCCGTTGCCCGCGGCGCCGCTCGACGGCGGATCCGCGCGATCGGGCATGCGCTGCTGCGAGTGCGGCGCTCCGTGGCCCGGCGCTTCCACCTCCATCGTCGCGGGCTGGGGTGACGGGTGTTGAAGTTCGTCTCAGAACCTGAGGGAAGGGTATTGAGTGCTCGTCCGCCTTCACGAGTAGGTCGAAGCAGACGACTCGCAGCCAACAGCAGCACCGCTCGTAAGGACCACCTTACCACCGCGGACGGATATGTACTGTCGCACATCACAATCAGCAACAGCGGTAAAATATCATATTAGACGGTTACATTTGGAAATTAGGCTCCAATAATATATTGCAACATTGCGCCGCTCCTCTTCGGGAGTAACGAAATAATAAACTATTGGGGGTTTTCTGCGTATAGTGGAAGTATCAGTACGTCGATACGGGTACTGCACACTGTAACAGAGCCCAGAAAATACCACGGATATATTGCGGGCTATCGCTAAAGGTGTCGCTTACCTGGTACGTTTGGGCGATTTATTAGCAAGGCTCACTCTAGTAGGAACGTGGACAGGGGAAAAAGGGGGACGAGGCAAGAGGGCAAGGGTGACCGGCGGGTCACGGACTCCAAGGCGCGACACAAGGGAACTCATACGTTTACTATGGAACTTGCTGCTACGTATGACGCCATTTCGATTTCTCGGATGCCAAGTGGTTGCTTTCCCCTTCTCACCCTCTGATGGTTTCGCAATTCCTCTCTTTCGCTCTCCCTTTCAGATATGATTTCAATTTCTTGCAGGAAAAAGAAGTGGAGGCCATGAAGCAAAAAGAAGAATAGAGGGAAAAACCCTTTCCCTTTAAGATGAGAAATTCCTTCCGCTGTATTCGCAATATTTATTACTTCTATCGATATATTTTATAGCATTATTTCATCCGACGGTTCAATGTTTGAAACGGCGACGAATAGCGATTGTGAGGAATAATCTCAGATGGCAGACGATTCTACAACACTGACCTGAAACTACACAAGCGACACGACAGCCGGCGAGGAGATACCTTGCGCTCGTCATGAACGGAAGTAAATGGCATGAGACGGAAGCATAGCATTGGAGGGTGTGCAGTCGGCGACGGTCTCACGAGTCAGTTGTCCGTTACAGAGTTATTAGAGGCAAGCACTACGTATCGCCGCCACGCGACGAGGAAAAAGGCGGGGAAATTGGGAAACAGGGGGATCACGATAGAGCGAGAGTGCGATGAGGTCAGGGCTGCTGTCACGTCTAGTTCGCTAAAA
This sequence comes from Tetraselmis chui, assembly GCA_026401115.1. Taxonomy (NCBI): domain Eukaryota; kingdom Viridiplantae; phylum Chlorophyta; class Chlorodendrophyceae; order Chlorodendrales; family Chlorodendraceae; genus Tetraselmis; species Tetraselmis chui. Next base: position 17,751 of record JAPMLY010000973.1, read on the forward strand.
ACTTGCTCGTGCTGCCTTGGATTTGTTGTGCATTCACGGTTATTCCCGAGCGATGGCGACGTAACTGGAAGATGGCGGCACAGGCGTTCGCTTCCTTGTGCCGTCGCTACCGGCACACGCCGGGTTATGGTCTTGGTTCGCAGCCACTTAAAAAGGGCGCATCAGAAAGAAACTAGTAGCCAGCAAAGCACATGCTAAGCCGGGAGCTCTTGAACATTTTGTTAGCAGTTTGTATGAAGGGGCAGGTACGATACCGGTTGTACGGGTTACTCAAAGGTAGCGTCCCCATTTGATGTCTTTGTCGTACTTCTCCTCCTCGGCGTAGATGTCGGCGCAGTCGCCCACAAAGCCGGGCCCGCCGTCGCAGGTGTACTTCATCGTCTTCATACAGCCCTCGTCCTCATGCGCGAGATAGTGGCAGTGCATGACGGTGAAGCGGTCCGTGGCGCGGCACTGCTCCACGCACTGCTTTTTGTCGTCCTTCCACCCGTAATGGTCGTTCTTGCCGTAGCTCTTGTCGTACCAACCAAACTTCCAGAAACGTTCGTCACCGAACCTGCGTTCAAGGTTGTGGGGAGGGAGGGAGTCAGTCGACGGAGTTCTGGCGGGTGCTACTTTTTCGATCGCATAGACTACCCGTAGCATCATCCAGGAAAAAGAAGAGAAAAAAAGCGAGAAATGGAAAATATGGAAAGATGGGAAAAACCGTCAAAACTCAAAAGTCGTGTGGCAGACAACGGCAAGCATATACTGACAATGTTTAGGGTATTCAAAGTTTTGCCCAAAAGTCCGACAAAATAGGTCGAAGATGTGGCGAGGTACGTACCCATCGCGGCGAGGGCAGTCCTTGGGGCAGGGGCACCGTCCACCAAAGTCGGCGGCAAAGAACCGAATTTTGGCGGCGCCAATCGCGAGGTTCTCGCAGTCGTTGGTGATGCGCGGGTCGCACTCGCAGAGGAGCTGCAGGGTGTCGTGGAAGTCGCCGGGCTGCAGCCACTTGTTGGCGCCGTCAGAGCGGTCAATGCAGGCCCTCGGCAGCTCATGCACCTCGTAGTGGTTGACGTGGAGGTGATAGGGGTGTTCATCTGTAGCAGTATAGTTGCAGCGGGAGTTAGCACAGGATTGTAGTCGGCGTTTACAGATGTAGCACTGACACGTTAGGGTGTAATTATCGGTTTGCATTTAGGGTTACCTGCGTTACCGATCTGCCAGCTCTGCACGGAGCGCTTAAGGATCTCGATGGGGTTGGGGTCGGGGAACATGAAGAGGCCGGGGTCGTCGCCGGGCACGAACTCGTAGGATCCGGGCGGCTCGGGATCGGCACCAGCCGAGAAAACCTCGCCCGCGGCATTTTGGTAGATCAGGCCGCACGAGCCCTGCTGGTCGGCGAAGATGACAGACTGCAGGCGGTGGTACGGGGCGTAACGTTAGTGGTTTTTAAGACCCTATATTTATTTATAGTCGCCAAGGTGCGAAGTGCCCTATGCTGCTGTTACCTGCTCGATGGTGTTGGCCTTGTTATTGAACTTCCTCTTGTCGAGGTAATCGTACGGGGCGAAGTCCGTCTTGCACGCATCCTCCTTCAGCTGCGGGTCCTCCTTCTTGGAACCCCTGCAGCACAGCCGCGGACCCCGCGACGGGCTCAGAACAACACTGTCTAGGGCTGTAGCAAGGCGTGGTCGCTTGTCGAATAGTATCAATTAAGGACGCTGCAGGATCGTGACAATTTGCGATATTGTCGTCTGAATAAATCTCTCTGTGTCGTGTCGCTCGGCATGATGTCTGGCATCTTTATCTTTCGTCTGTCAGTAGAGGTTTTTTTTTCGGTATTGTCACACAGGTTGAAGCTCACGGCAGGATGCTTACTTGATAACGATATTGGCGAGTTCGCCCCTGTTGTAGTTGAGCTCCGGCGGGCGCGGTTCGTTGCTGGAGTGGTCCGGGTCAAACTGCGTCAGCTCGTCGCCGAACAGCTCGCAGTGAACAGCGCGACAGTTCCTGAGCGGCGAGTGGGGGCCGCGGCCGGAGACGAGCACCAACTGCTTGCCCGGGTCTTCATTGCAACGGATCTAAGGGCCCAACAATGAGGAGCAGGACAGCCGCGTAAGCACAGGCCACTCGGCTCAGCAGCCCGACGACTTATCGCTGCAATCTGCTGCGACATCTAAACAAATGCGATGACGATACTGCGCTCGGAAAATTAACTCCGTCTCGCGGCATTCATCGCATTCCTCAGTTTGGCGCGAGAAATGTGTGATTTGTGAAGTTGTTATTGGATTTTAACAGCTACACGTGCCATTGTCCAGGCATTACCCACGACACGCAGACATGAAAATGATAAGTAAAAATGGTTAAGTTGCTTTCGTTGTTTGTACTATTTATTTCGCGCAGCTTATGTGGTTTCCTATTTTCTTCTCTTTGCTTGGTGGTCTCCACTACTCCTTTTTCTTCTACGAAATTATGTTTATTTAGCAGCACATATTTGAAAAAGTTGCAAATTGGAATCTCAAACATCCCAAAGAATGTTTGATAATATCGCATTGTTCTACTCACAATATATACTATTTTTCGCGCATATGTTTACTGTTTCCCAACTTGAATGTAACTGTATCATAAATGAATTGAATATGCATTTAATCGGACCAACTTGCACTGATTGTTTCCAATGATATAGGCAATGAGCACGGGATGGGATATAGATGGATTTTGAAGAGGTGGATTTTGAAAAAAATGTATGACATAAAATTATTTCAAGGTGGTGAATGCGCAATCATTTCCTTTGATAATGTCAATGACTGTACTATCAAGGGCTGGGTCACAGTGTCGCGGGAAGGTGTTGGGACGCACCAGAACGTCGGCGCGGGCTCCCGCGGTGAGAGTGATGGAGGTGAGGCGGCGCGGGAGGTGGGGCAAGTACACGCCGTCCTTCGCGACCAACCAGATCTCGCACACCGCGGCAGGATCCTTCGGGTCGGCGTAGTTTGGACCGGGGCTCGTGGGAGTGGAGCCTCTGATGTCAGAACAAACACCCATTTCAATAACATAAATCTTTTCAACCTTAATTTATCTATTCAGAATTAATGAGACTGTGTGTGTGTGTGTGTGTGTGTGTGTGTGTGTGTGTGTGTCTGCAAGACAGTATGTGTTTGCAAGTATGTGGGTGTTTTCTTTGTATGTATGTGTGTGTGGGAGGGGGATGCTATATGAATGTTTCTTTGTTTATTTGCGTGTGAGAGAGTTTATGCATGTATGGATGGATGTATGTCTATCTGAATGTGAGTGTTTTTGTATATGACTCGGTGACTGTTTGCGTGTGTAAGCGTGTGTGTGTGTGTTTGTGCTTACTCTTCGCGGATCGAGATGTCGAGCCAGCGCATGATGAAGGTGTTGACGAGGCGAAGGCGGTGATAGACGCCCTTCTTGAAATCGATGTCCGGCTTATAGGCGCCATTCAGCAGCGCAAAGTCTTGAAAGGTGGTCTCAAAGTTGGAGGGCGTCGTTCCGTCGGAGTCGAACTGGAGGAGGGGGCCGGGGGGGTCGGCGAGGACGCCGCCCTCTTCGCCCGCTTCAAAGGCGGCCCGAGCCAGGAAAGGAAAGGTGTCGTCGCCGAGTTCGCCGTCGGAGTCTGGCTCCTTCCGCCAAAACATCCCCTCCAACATAATTTTCTTCTCTCGCTTCTTGTCGAGCAAAATGTGGCGCACGTTGCTGCACGCCTTGCTGTCGAACTTTGACTTGGCGGGCAGCAGCTCCTCCAACTCTTTATCGGTCTCGAGTTCCTTCACGTCGATGAAGCCGTGCTCGGTGGCGGTCTGGATGGCGGTGGAGCCGTGCTGATGGGGGTGGTACCTGCGGGGGGAGGGTAGGTGCGGTTCCGCAGTTGCGTGCATGAGTACATTGTCAGGGTTTAGGGTTTAAAATGTTTAGGTCTAAAATGTGTAGGTCTAAAATGGTAAAGTTGAGCAACGATACATTATTCATTGTATTCGCCATTGTATTAAAATGTGTATGTGTCCGCATTTGCAAATAGTATACTATAAACAAGCAAAGTTTTTTAATGACAATTTGTGAATAGTTGTGTTTTTTTAGGTTTTCGGGGATCGGGGTTTAGGATTCGTCACATACTCACAGTTCTGTAAATTAAAGAGTCAACCCAATCAGTAGAGCATGCTTAATATTTAACGCAGGTTGTGGAGGAAGCGTTAATATGTTACCGATAAGTTAATTTTGCTTAACATATCTTAGTTATCGCTGTCCCCAACCTTTGATTTAATGATTTCGTGCGATCTTTGTATGATGAAAAACGTGACATGACATTGTAACAGGAAGGACATCATCATTAACAGGACTACATTAATTTGCTAAAGTGCGCGCGCGCGCGCGTGTGTGTGTGTGTGTGTGTGTGTGTGTGTGTGTGTGTGTGTGTGTGTGTGTGTGTGTGTGTGTGTGTGTGTGTGTGTGTGTGTGTGTGTGTGTGTGTGCGTGTGTGTGTGTGTGTGTGTGTGTGTGTGTGTGTGTGTGTGTGTGTGTGTGTGTGTGTGTACGTCTTAACTACTGCGCACCCCTACGATGGGTGCCAGAGAATCGATGTCTCACAACTACAAATGGGCCTCTGCGGGTTATTCAGGATTCTAAAAATACAGAGTGAGAGACACAGAGTGTGTGGGTTTGCATGATTACAAGAATATAAAGAACGACGGACACAACTACTCGTAATGAATAAGAAGAGGAGTAGTGAACATGTGCTTTTGTTGGCATGTGACACGATCATCCGAGTAAAATGCGACTGCGCATTATATAATACACGCAGAAACAAGTGGGGATAAGGGTAGTTTGCCTTCATATCAAAAAGCATTCGCCGCGTTTCACAAAAGAAAAAAAGGATATCGGGCTGACCAGTGGGTGCCGAAGGGCAGATGATTTTTGGGCAGCTTGTATTGGTAGTTTATGCAGCCGCCGGGGTCCGCAAAATTGAAGACGTTGTCGCCGGACGCGGGGAAGCACTGGCCGTCGAAGGCCGATGCCACGCATTCCTGATCCGTCTGGCCTGCGATCATGTCAACAGATAAATGGGAAATGTTTCGTTGAGTAACGCATCACAATCGCGAAAACAGTGCAGGCGCCAAACCATCATAGATTAGGTGATCGCTCATTGTGACTACACAATAATTTGGCAGCCGCAAAGAGAAGTAAGACATATACATAACATGATGTCGATTGTATATTGTGTATTGCAGGTGTGTAATTTTGCGTTGATGCAGGTGCGCCCCTTCTCATTCTCTACGATACGTGCAGTCATTCCCATCTACCACTCAAACGCCGAATTCAGCGGCCATCATGAATGCCAACCCTTCAAAGCAAAGTTTGTGGTGACGGTACAAGTGTCGTCATACTGGCGCGCGGTGCTGTCGGAGCGACACCCTCTTACCGGGGTCGATGTGAAGCCCGTGGGTGTGCAGATTTCCGGTGTTGAAGAGCTTGAATCCGTTCGGGTCGAGCATATTTGACTCCCGAGGGTTGACGGGGTCGTACGGTCCGAGGTCGTTCTTCAGTTTGATGGAAAAGTCGCAGCCAGGGCGAATCCTTTGTCACAAGCAAACAGTCCACACACAGTGCTTACGTAAATCAGACACTACGTACCGCCACATCCTACCATACATATATTATACCGACCGGCACCTACCTAGTAATTACAGGACATGGTGTACCGCAGGCAGCGCGGTTTGCTTAGTATCGGGTCGGCCATGCATCGTGACCGGGAGTCCATAGGAATGCGACGAGTCTGAGTGGTCGATCGACCGCTGCACCCGCTAGATTGTTTGAACGCGAGCAATGCCGAAAAGTGAGGCGCTAAAACGTCATCGCGTTGAGCGGTGGGTAACAACCCTGACGGCTTTCCGGTGGCTTCATTGCGATAGTTACTGTCACTCTGTTACTTGCGTTATGGATATGCAAGGATAAGATCGCAGCTCAGACTGAACAATGACTATATCGATGAAAAATATATTGAGCGGTACATATTCATCCGGTGGCTTCGTTGTAATTGGAATTTCAATCTGGTGACAACCATTAAACCGTGCGCGACGCCGATTTAAATTTGTTTGCTAAGCTTGCTTTTATTACGTTTTGAACCGAGGAAACCTGATGTGCCAGTCTTTCGGACCATTTCCACATTCGAAATAAGTTTGATCAGTGCATTATGATGTGCGCATAAACAATATTGGCTGGCCAAATTGATAAGTATTTGACCAGGCAGCACTGAGTGTCCATCCGCCGCGTGCTCCTCAGCCGAGAGTCCGTGCAGGGTGGAAATAAATAGCACAATCATGATAAGCATATAAATAGGATATATTGTCATATAAACTCTGATTTACGGGGCGCAGTCGCCACAGTGGCTCGTGACATATATGGGTATGCCTAAATTGCACATCGCTCGTCGTTTATGAAAGCTGTATATGGCGCAACTACTGCAATATCAACGACGCGAGGCTTTCCGAAAACAGATATTCAAATTGTAAGCAGTCGGCTGTGTCAAGCAGACGACGAAATGAGCTAGCGTGAATGAGCTGCAACAAATTCCAATCAAGTGCACGTTGCTCGAATGAGGCGGCGCTCACTTTATGACGGGGCCGTAAGGTGCCACAATCTTTTGCCCTGGGTTCTTTGGGTCCTCGTACTCGTACAGCCGGTGCCTGGCCTTAACGATCGTTTTGCCGTCGTCTTTGAACTCCATGCACCTGTCGACCATATGGAGCTCCAGCTGAGAGCCGTCGAGCTCGATTTCCGGCAGCTCCGGGAGAGGGCCGCCATTCTGCGCCATGGCAAACGCGACATATACGCGATGTGAATAATTGTATCCGGGACTGATAAAAAGTCGCTTCACTGATGATCAATTGCTACTTGTCGACGCAAAGATATGCTGGCGAAGCGAACAAGTCCCGGTTTGAATACTGCTACAAATGCTCTCATGCATTATGTCACCGATATAACAGTCGAACACTGGAGCTGACTCGATATCAGTCGATTGAATATGTAATGACTTCCGAACAAGCTCGATGGAGCCGTTTGCGCTTATGAACCTTATTCGGAGTATGGCCTGCTCATTCGGTAGTCGCGCTGGTGGGCGCGAATTTATATGTGTGTTATTGCCGTCACGTAAACGCGTCCAGCGCTGTGAACTTCTACTCGCAGGTCGTTTTTTCCTTAACATAATTAAATCGCCAAATGGCGAAATTCACTTCGGAAGTTCAGAAGCTTTTGTTATGAAACATGGCGATATCTACGTACAGGTACGTACTCCGTCGCGCCACACAAAAAAAAACCCACGACGATGACGACATCTCGCGCCGTTTTTCAGGCAACGGTGACAGACAAGACATTGACATATCGCGCGCGTGCGCGTGGTTTGCGCGTGCGACAAGTTGTATGCGCACGACGTAGTGTGCCCGGAACTGTTAGAGCGCGCGCGCGTCATATACCTGTACAGTGAAACCAGGCTTGAAGGCGTCGTTGTTGCACGATGGGTCGAAATCCGTAGTGGGTATCGCAGCAACAGCGCCAGTACTCGATTGTAATGGCGCTGCGATGACAAGCAGGGCCAAAACTCCGGCTGCGAGAGTCGCCCTCCTAAAGTAGTGTCGGCCTCCACCGCCGGATCCAGTTACTCGTCGATCCATATCGCCGGGTTATCTTGTTCACCTACCAAAATCTCTGGTCGTGTATAGCAGTCAAGCACAGAATTCACGCTGTCTGTGAAGAGGCGCCACCACCAAGCGGTAGTCGCGTGCGGAACTTGGTAGTCGTGTGCGGAACTTGGCTTGTCAGTCAGTAGAGCAGTCGTCGGCGGGGTCTTCTGCGCCTTTTATTCATGTTTTGCACTTTCGCGCTGGCGTATGTAATGCGCAACGTGCGCGCCCTTGGGTTTGATATGCGATCTCGCCGACCTCGGATCATACTACCTACATCATATGGGTAAATCGCTCCTGATAGAGCCAACGGAAGTACTCAGTAATACGGGCTCCTTCGTTGAGGGACTTGTCCGAAGCGGCATCCCCGTCTACCGTCCGAGGCGGCCGTGCGATCGCGTGTGTCCGATAATACCCGATATCGCTTCGTCCGCGCTTTGACACATTCGCTGACGTACCACATTGTACCGCGAAGAAATTAATCATACTTACAATAATGCTGATAAATCGGAAATATGGTGGATCATATACGGAAAACATATGCAATTTGGTCGGACATCTAAATATACGCTTTATTAGTGATTAGAAATACAAACGCGAATAATTAGAATATCAAGCGCCAAGGGTCAGTATCAGCCTTTAAATTCCGAAAACTAATCGGATGCAACAGCACCGAAAGAGATCGAGCAAGGCGAGCAGCACCGTGCGGGGGTTGGCCGTTGGGCAGGGACGCATTCAAGACAGCGTCTCCGCACCTTCCGCGATTGCACGTCGTTACGCATGTATGGGCCGAAGGCACTGTAATAAGCAGTTGTCGGAAGTCGAAATATCGTTGCCGCCGCTCCCGATGGACACAACCCGAGACACGCCGAATAACATATTTTGGTACTTACAATGACGACGATACATTTTATCAAAAATTATCAGAAACACCTTCCGACAACGCTGTTGAGATATTACGAAACTGATAAGATCGATGTTTAACCATAAAAATGACACCTTCCGTCTGACCTTTGTGTATGCGATGGAGATATGTGTGGATGTCCAGCGACAACCGCTCAGCCGCACGGGGGCTTACTCATTGTTAATCGCTATATAATAGATTCTTACAATAACCAACAAATGTCGGGAAAAAGCAGAGGCTGATTTGGAATTGAGGGGGAGTCGAGGCGGAGCCACGGAATGACAATACCCCAATCAAATGAATAAGAAATACATACTGAAAAGTGTGTGTGTGTGTGTGTGTGTGTGTGTGTGTGTGTGTGTGTGTGTGTGTGTGTGTGTGTGTGTGTGTGTGTGTGTGTGGTCGAGACAATTGGATATTGAGACCAAGGTGACATCATGGACTAAAAAATGCCACACGAAATGCCATCGGCTCATTTGGTTATGCTTATTGCCAACCGACATAACATTTAAATTTTACACGAAATGATTGGGTGATACCAAAATAATTGTACAATACCAAGATCAACAGCCCATATGTAAACAACAAACATGCATTACAACGCGCTTCCAAATTTCTACGATCCGAGAAGAATTATGGCGATACACGACATCTAGATGACGTAGCGCTGAAACCCGCGACGTTCTGCGTATTAGGCGTGCGCTTTATCGGCTCACCGAAAAAGCATAGTTGACAAATGTGGCCACATACCACGTATGTATCAAACTACGACAAAGGGGAAGATATAACGCGGGAAGCATTACCGCTAAGCCCATCATAGGGCAACGCAACAGTGAACAACATTAGCGCAGCCATTGCGGCAAAGGATTATCGAGCATGCGTTGTGGCAACGATTGATTTTGTCACGATATCAGTTGTACATTTCGAAGACATCACACGCGCACTATACTTGTTTGTATATATACCATATGATATAAACGCCAACTGCCAGCCTTTGTACTCAATGTTTATAGCTTCAAGAGTAGCACTAGGCGCTACGGCTAACTATAGTACCAACAACATCACCATGTACAAAATGACCAATACCATGAGCATTGTGAACAACACCACCATCCATAGCACTTCCAACAGCACCAACATAAGCACTACTGCCAACGGCAATGATCTACTGTCAGTAGCTCCAACAACAACCAAAATATCACCAATAGCAACACTCCCAATATTATTGTCCTTTAACATAATATTGCATGACACTCAGCATGTACTCGTTACTGACTAGACTCCTTTTTTTCATTGGAAGGGCGTTCTACGGATTACGATATTAGCAACACTCCCAATAGCCTCAACAGCAACAATATTACCAATAGGAGCATCACAACCAAAATGTGGCGATAGCTAGCTGCTGACACAAATACGTTATCTACTTGCTTGTTGTTGCGATTGCAAGTGGAAGTGCAGCTGGAGAGAGATGGAAGATGTCAGATTGTTGGTATGCAATTGTAGATTGTAATTAACGAAGGGATTGATTAAAAGGTTATGTCACCTCCTTCAATTGCACACGGCTTAAATTGGAAAGCACGTCAAGGAGCATATCGGCATTAGGGATAGGGAATTCAATTTTGCGCGTATATTTACGAAGTTGTCGGTAGTCAGTGCACATAAGAAGACCATCGTTGGCTTTGCGAGCAAAGAGAACGGGGGCGGCATCAGGCGAATAAGATTCTGAAATAAATCCTATGTCTAGGGAGTCAGTTACTTGCTTTTAATTAGTTAAGTGCCGCGGAGGATAAACGGTGTATTTCAGCGGAAGGTACTCTGGCGTCGGATGTGAGAGGGGTGTTGTGCTCAAGGCAAGGGCGAAAGGGATGAAGTGGGTCCAAGAGTGCACAAACGCTTTTATGTTTTGAAGGAGGGAGCGGATTCTATCAGTGTAAGCGAGCGATTGGTCGGTTGTAAGACATGCTATGTCATCGGCAAGGAAGATGTCAGTGTAAGTCGAAAATGTGGCTCGTATTCTTTCAAGATGGCGCAAAAAAACAGTAGACGGATCCATGTTTATTTATTTCGCGTGCCATAGCATTAGCGTGTACGATGTCAACGGTAGCGGGGCGTGAGTGAATAGGGCATGTAATTGTGTGTGAATCATTGAATTTGAGGAAACCACGCAGTTACCTTCCGGGCCCTTTTTGCGGACACTTAAGGCACATTCACGTATCCACGTGTCAAATTTTGCTCGATTCAAACCAAACAGCGTGAGAATATTTCCCTATAATGAGACTCAAAAATTAATGTAATGAGCTACAGCATGTGTCATTTGGTTGAATCGGGACCATGTGATGACAGTCAGAAGAAATCATCCAGATCAACTCCTCCACCTACCGATATCGCATGTCGCCCGCACAGCCGACTGAAGAAGTGCGCCGACACCGTCGGGGTGTAAAAGGCGACAACCACCACTCCTTTCCGTGTGGCAAGGAGTCAGAATTTTCACACTGATACGGAATAAGGGCGTTAGAGACCGTCTATCGGGGCGCATAAGCGGAGTACCTACCGCGCGATTTGCCGGTTATTTTTTCTTGTACCGACTAGCGACCCTACAAACGAAGCATGGACCGCTATGCCTTTCACCTCCCTGGTAGCGGACGGACCAATACTATCGAGGCTGCAAAGCCCTTACGGACCACAGGAGAAGGTTTTAGGATGATATTCTTTTCTGTGCGATGATGGATATAAGTAATGGATACATGCATCCTCCCGGCGAACATCGGCGGTACCCGTCGGGCCGGAATTAGGCGGCCGACTACATGTTCTCAAAAATTTGCATGTGACCATTATTTTTACTCCAACTGTGCATTTACCGTTATTTGCTTATATGCATGAGCGCGTATGTGTGCTAGGTCAGCAGCCAACAGTTGTTGCGAGATCCCGGTAGCGGGAGGCGCAACCACGTCGAACTAGATCACTCTTCAATAGCAATATCAGCGCAACAATCAGCAAAAGAAACTTTACAAGTATATTCATCGCAACCAGCAGCGATTACCTCGCCAATGACCTGCGCACGCAGCGGACGGACACTTGGGCACAAGACCATTCAGACTCCATTCTGCTATTAGATCGTGTATGCCGACGGTTATTCTATTCATATTTTTTGTCGCGGGGGAGCATGAGTTGAGTGCCAGTTTGGTGACCTATTGTGTACACCAACCGGTGGAGTCCTCCTTTACCACAGAAAAAAGAGAACAACGCGGTACTTTCACGGAATGAAAGCTCCTATGTGAATTGCCAGACTATGCTCACCCAAACATCGCGGAATTGCTAAGGTACTTCATCGACTTCGTCCGTACCAAGTTTCCGCGGGGCAGATTCCTCACAAACGATGGGCCGTTAGTATGCACGAGCCTACGACAAAATTGACAGCGGACGCCCTCACAGCTTGGCTACAACTGGTGCTTCGCGCAGTACACATGGGAGTACCGGCCAGAAAAATAGACACATGAACACGCAGAAACAGCAGTAGTAGGTGCACACTAATTTGCAACAGCAGCATCAACGACAACAACAACAACAATAGCAGCAGCAATTTATATTTGCGTGTATATGTGTGTGTATGTATGTGTGCATGTGAGTGTATATGTGTGTGCATGTGAGTGTGCATGTGTGTGTACGCATGTGTGTACGCATGTGTGTGTGTGTGTGTGTGTGTGTGTGCCTTGCATCGGCTATACAAACACAAGCATCGATAATTCAATAGCTTGAAGTTTGAGCAAAAGCACTGACATGCAGCTGTTGCAACAGCAAAGCCAGCACCAACATCAACAAGCAGCAGCAACAATAAAAAGTCAGAGTGCAGCAGTAGCAGCAACAACAAGAGTAGTGCGACTATGCATGCAACAAAGTGTGGCGATCATGGTTGCAAACTGACATGGGACCGGCACAACGACACGAAATACATGTTACAGATAAAGACTGTCGGTCATGGGGTTTGATTGAGGTGGTATACATCAAAGCTCACCCCCTCACAGCAGCCTTGTTATCTATTGATTTAATGCGTGTAAATCACGCCTACGCGCCCCCTCGCCGGAACACCCTCCAGCTAGAGCCGTCCCCTTCCTGCAACTTGTGCTCCAACTTGTGATATTATTTTTATATACCCCGCGCTCCTCCAAGGTAGTCTTCGTTCATGTGGGCCGATTGGTATCGGGAACTTGCCCGACCAAATGCATGTCCTTGCGCTCCCCGCTACCGGCACGCCCTCCCGACCAGTTGCTCGCCTATTCCATAAATAGAGCCCCCTCCCGGCTCAATTCCGAAGAATCGAGTATGGAATGTCGGTAAATGGTGTGTGTGCGAGCAAAAACTTGGGTGGTAGTGGGAAGGCTTAAAACATGCCAATGAATGTTGTAAGAGCGGGCGTCCGATTCCACCCGTAACCGTATGTAGAAGCGCGACATAGCTCGCCCCTGCACTTCGCTTATATTCCGCGTCGGAGGCGCTATTCTAAAAAACCTTAGGTAAGATTGTAACCCTTATTCCAAGTATAGTTTGTCAATAAATGACGGGGTTGTAGTTTTTCAAAAAGAAATGCCTAGTACGCAATGAAAAGATTATTGAAGAGTGGTAATTACCATCCAAAACATACACTGCGGAAAAACCGGAGAAGTTCATGGCTAACGTACAAATCAGGGACGCAGGCGAAATACGACCGTCGGCCATAACAATGCGAATTTCATTTGGCATGGCTGCTGTAGGTCGGTGGTGTGAAGTGACATACTTTTTATCGATGATATTTAATTTTGAGCCAAGATCTAGTAGAACCGTGGGAGGGGGCACTAGCTCGTGTTTTGGAAGGGTAAGTTCGAGAAGTAATAAATTACTATATGCAATAGACGTAATGTATTGTTTATAGGTGAGGAGGTGGGGTTGGTGAGACTATTGAGACTTTGGCGTATATTCCTTACCTTGTGATTCGCAGATTAGAGCTTTGGGATGGGCGGAGCGACCGGCGTCATTCCAAGCAGTCGGTTATCGTTCTTCGACAGTATGGTAAGGAGATAGACATCTAATGGCCAGCGAGTGGGACCCATTGGAGCTGAGGCAGTGACAAATTAAAGTGGCAGTGTGGCAAAGGTAAGTTTCAGCCGGGTACGACTGAATACGTTTATACTTATTTAAGAGTGGAAGCCATGACTTACCGATGGAGGAGTGCTATCGTGGTAAAATAATGATCGCCGGTGTGTCACCGGGAGTTTGTTGATGAGCGTTGTGGGGTAGCGATGGAATAGCTTGTATCGTCGTAGAAACATATGTGGACTGAAAAGCGCAAGATGTACAAGTCTTTTTCTAGTAATTATAGAAGGCACAAACATTTTCACGTTTGGGCAAAGAATTGGCGAAATTAATTCAGCATTAGGAGTGGCAGAGTCGGTTGGTAGTGGCTGTGTGATGGCAAAAAAAGTGGCGTTGGCAGATATTCGCATATGGTTGTGGCATGAGGCAGGTCATCCAATGCGGACATGTGGTTGGACCCATGTATTGTATAGGGTGGTTGATGGTCCGTCTAAATAGGTTCAGTGAAGGACCGGTAGTCTCACCATCGGTAGCTTTGCAACTTTTCGCCTCTTAAATGTTAACTCCGTTAAGCCCTTCCGAATCAAAGTCACCGTGGCAATTGGGGGCAGGTTGATGGAGTCGCAGCTTGGCTAGCATAACTGAATCATTACATACAATTATTCTAGCGACAGCCCCATCGCGTCATTTGCGATAAAGGTTAAGGCGGGTCATTCCCGTGGCGGCCTTGTTAGAAGCGACTTTATCACGCCGGAAATTTTAATCGGCGTCAAATGTGGTAGGGCATAGCATAAATGAACGGCCCAATTGATTGCAACCGTCACAACGGCCTTGGTAGCGACGATAGCCCAGTCGAGGTTGATTGGTGGATGTATTAGGGCGGGGGGGGGTGGCAGAGGGACAATAAAACGATTACGGTTAGCGTCGCGTTTTCAAGTAACATCCCCGGTAGCATAATAAGGTCGTGGGCGGTTGTGAGAGGGGGAGGGGTAATTTGAGTAGAATATCGGCTTGCGCATGAGGGAGTAAGTCGAGTGTAGTTGGTCAACAGCCTAGAGGTAGCGCTTGAGGATGTGGAAGGTGTTGAGCGACTCGCACATTATGGGCGGCAGTGTCTTCACACTTCCCGTTAACATGGCCAGTTAGGCCTTCAACAACCATAGCGACCACAACAAATTCACTGAAGCGATCCGCCTTAGGGAGTAGGTTGAAAGCACCGGTGATCTTATTCAAGAGATCGATGTCCGTAGCATGCATATGTTTTGCGGGTTCATGGTTAGATGCTTTGTGTAATCAAGTACAAGTTGCCATAAGCGGGACCCGGCGTAGAAGTGGGCTAGCAGTGTAACAAGCCAGTCGTAATAGGAGGCGAAGCGGGTGGTAACACGAACACCCGGGATTGATTCGCGCTCGATCACGGGATGTTAGGTAAGGACGGTTTTGTAGCGAGCGCGAGGAACTGAGTCGGGAATTATTTGACGGAAGATGAAGCCCTCTTGATGCGGGTTCCACGTCTTTTCGTCAATTTTTTTCGTCGAGGGTGATGCTAAAACGGTTAGTGGCTGCGAGGTCTTTCGGGTTACGGAGGCTGTCGTCGTGTGGAATGTCGGAAGAAAGTGGCGAGATTGAAAGTTTAAGAAGTTGGATTTTGATAGCGTTAGCGGCGGCGAGTTGAGTAACGGAAAGATTGACGTCCATGGACTGATTGTCGTCCGCAAGGGCCGCAAGAGTCACAAGAGCAGCATATGGAGGTGAAGCGCCGTAAGGAGGATGAGAAGGAGCATACGGAGTAGGACGAGTGGTCGGCATGATGTAGGAAGGCGCGCGATAGGAAGTCGAAAAAATTTGGGCAGAGGAGGGTAGAGTTGCAAAGAGGGTGGGGGTCATGTCGGAACGGAAAAGGTGCCGAAACGAGACATATCTAGTGAATATGTAAGCAAGTTCAATGGATGCTGGCAAAGGCCACGGGAATATTGTTAGCAGAAATAATGTTAAATCAGGTGTTAGTCCTTCCGAGGTCTTATATGCGACTGACTTGGCTGAGGGCAGGGTGGATAAACCGACGTATTATTAGGGTGCCACGGGTTGGTATGGGCCGTAGCTGGGATGGTTGCTTGCGTGGTATCGTACGAGTGACACTTATGATGTTGAGCATAAGAAACATGGTTATTGTACTAAGGCCGGTGTCACCATTACCAATGATATGCTTGTTGCACTATGTAGAAAGTTGTATTTGTTGGTGCATGTCTGCATGGCTGAAATTAGTTAGGTCTTGATGTAGACATGAAAGGGATGGACCACACCATCCAACTCGCATGCTTCGCGGATGCAGACTGAGCGAATGATAGTCGCAAGCGTAAGTCACGATCCGGATATCACTGGGCATAGGCCCCGTCAACTATAAGTCCAAGCAACATACGTGTGTGGCATTGTCTACATGTGAGGTTGAGTATTACTCCGCAACGGACGCCGCCCAAGGAGGGCATCCACCTTATCCGCCAAATAATGGGGGAGATCTTCGACGAGCCCATCAGCGGAATTACCACAATCTGGGAAGACAACCGGAGTGCGATTGCATACTCGCCGAACGCTCTGGTCAATGAGAAGACCAAGCATATCGATTTAAAGTGGCACTGCCTCAAAGACCACGTGGAATTGGGGTCTGCCGGGTTGCGGTATTTGCCAACGCACTTGATGATGGCCGGCATGTACTACCCCTACATACCCCTGTTGTAAGTAATTCCTAATGCAGATTAGTTACAGAGAGCTAATGTATGCTCTGATAGAAGTCCTTATGTACAGGACATCACCTAGAATGTCTGAGCGCGATATCACAAACTAGCGCACAGACAGCTGACAGCGACAGCTGAAACACACTCTTGTCTCGACACCAGCCGCCACCCAAGGCTGGTCGTGTAGCGCACCTGTAACCATCACGTTACAGTATCTTCCTTATCGAACCGTGCATACCACGTTCAACAGGTTATGGGCCCTCCACAACGTTACCCGGGATAGTCAGACCTCCGAAATACGGCAGCCCCAAGTAGGAGAAGAGCGTGCAACCCAGATACTCGCTGTGAAGTCAACACCGACGCTAGCCGCCCAAGGTCCCCCGTGGCCGCCCTAGGCTAGCAGTACCGCCTCCGCCACCCAAGGAGAAGAGCGTGCAACCCAGATACTCGCTTGAACTACCACTACCGACACCAGCCGCCCATGGTCACATATGGCCGCCCTAGGTTGGTTGTCTACACCACCCTGCTCACAGCTCACCGATGCTATCGACCGGATCTGGTTTCAAAATCAAATTCAAACCGATTCGCGAAAATTCGGCCCGCGCGTACTTTAAATAGTACTGTTTTTGTTTTTTCCCGAGGCAACGCCGCAACGCTCATCTGACAAAGCGAGGTTCTAACCTTGCCCACGGCGAAGGGGGGGGAGTCGACACGATAGCGCCCGACTATTCTTTTCGAGTGCCTACACGCTTGTGGCAGCCCTGTTGGCTTTTCCCCGCACTCGCCGGTCGCTCTCATGCGATAGCTGATTCGCCCGTGGACGGTTTTCCCGCTACATGTCAGACTAGTACATTAAGCAGTACATTTGGACCAGTTTATTGTCGGCAACTCGCCGGTAGCATCCCGTTCCTGTGAGCACCTGTAGCGTCACCTACCCGGCCTGAGATACCGCTACCAGAACAACGCCTACGACCAAGATGACTCCTTCCTTAAAGACAAGCAAGGGCGACGACAAGACCTAAGCTACCTTGAGGGGGAGTGTTAGCACTAGCATTGCATTACCTAGTGCTTATGTACAAGGTAGCTAGTCCTTATCTTAGTACTTAGTGTTGTACTAATAGCGGTACTCTATTTCCCCGTTAGTGGCGGTCGGCCGGCCCTGCCGGTGCCTTTGCCGGCCGCCATCTCTCTCTTTTCACTTCCTTTGTCCCCACTGCTGGCCCCCTAGCGGGGCCGGCTAGACATCCCGTGTAACCATAACTTCCACTCCACGGCAGCGCCAGCCGCAGGCCCACGATCGACCCGGAGTTCGTTGCGATGACAGCAGACTGGGCCACCAACTTCGACGGTGACTCTTTTTCCCGGTCTTTTCGCATGGACGCTCCGCTTATGCCGAGGACAGGTGAATTCAAGACCTGGAAGCGCGACTTTCTGTCTTTCCTTTCGATTAAGGGGGCTGCACTGATCCCTCAACTTGCTCTTTCCTCCTCTGGCGTGCCTCTGAATCCAGTCGCTCAGCGGTTCGCGCACGCGATGCTCGTTCAGTGCTGCCGCCAGAACAAGCCAGCCGCACAGGCCATCGCGGGGGTCCCCGCTGGACGACTCGACTGCGGGACAGCCGCATGGGAAGTGTTGTGCGAGAGACTGGACGCACAGTCCATTTCACGCACGCTGTCGCTCCTGGACCGCATGATGGTTCGTCAGGCCTCTGGTCAATCAGTCTCGGCATACGTCCACGCTGTGAAGCAGTGCTTCGATGAGCTGAACGACTGCCTGCAGCTGAAAGATGGCTCTGCAGCCATTCACCCCCACGTCCTCGCTCTGGTCATGATTCGCGGTCTGTCGAACGTTGGGCAGTATGGCCAGGCCAAACAGTGTGTGATTAATGCCTTTGACACCGACTTCATCATGTCAGCCGACAAAGTGATGGGGAGCATTATCCACCAGGCTCAAAATCTTGATGCAGATGTCTCCAACAAGGGGGACACTGCTGATTCCGGGCCTGCGGTCAATGCCTTCCTTGCGGATCGCAAACGGCAGGGTGGCCGTGGCGGTGGGGGATGGACCGCGGACAAAAAGAAGTCCAAGTTCGCAATGAAGTGCGGGGCCTGCGGAGACCCCAACCATGTCTGGTCGACCTGCAAAGCGCCGGATGCTGATGTCCTCCGCTGGACACTGGCCAAGCGCAAACAGATTGCCGAGAGATACGCGGACCAGCCTCCCCCCACTGCACACCTCAGCCACCTTTCCCCTGCTGAAGCATCTGAGGGACATGCTCCCGCTGAGGACGCACTGGAATACGACATGCAAGACGAGTATGACGACACTGAGGTCAGTACGTCTTTTGCCTCAGTTGCATTCACGTCTGCTGCATCTCGTGTTGCCGACCTGTCTGAGTACTGGGTAGTTGACTCTGCCTGCTCCGTTAACTTGACGTCATTTCGGTCGGATTTTTCGGAATTTCATCCATCCTCCCGCCGCAGCACAGTTGGTGGTGTCGGTGTCACGGTCCAGGGCAGTGGAAAAGTCCGCATCCCCATTTGCCTGACCTCCGGTCGAACAGTCTTTCGGCTCGCTCATGCCATGTACACCCCTGACTTGTCCTCTCGATCAGCGCAACGTATCAGTCGTCTCCTGAGTGTCAGCTGGATGCAGCAACACTCAGGGTGTGCGTTCTCTTTCCCTACAGACACTGACTCTGGCACTGTGCGTGTGACCACATGAATGGGGATGCTAATCCCGTCGGGGAACGGACTATACCTCCTCCCGAGGTCGCATGCCTGTGCGGGGATGTCCTCGCCCACCGTAGACAGTCGTAGCCAGAAATCTGTCGCACTTGCTGCTGAGTGCGACGCTGCTTTGTGGCACAGTAGAATGGGGCACCTGAACATGCAGAGCCTGCAGGCTCAGCATTCTCATAACACGGTGTCTGTACCGGTTATGCCTAGTTCTGTAAAAGATCTCGCCTGTGAGTCTTGCAATCTGAACAAAGCCACGTCTGCGCCAAAAAATCGCACAGCATCTCAGAAGCCAGCCGCCCCGCTTCAACACATGTCGTGTGATCTGTGGGGTCCTGTCAGTGTACCCTCCCCCTACGGCCTGCGGTATTGCCTGCTGGTCATCGACCACCACAGTAACTTCATGTGGGTGCGGTTTCTGAAGTCTAAGGATGAGACGTGCGCGAAACTGGAGACCATCCTCCTGGACGCGCGGCATACTCATGCCCGTTATCACTCACACCTCCATGCATTTGCACCGTTTCTGAAATTCGACTCAGACTCGGTTTTCGAGGCCGCGCACACGCAGCTCATGTGCGCGAGATTGGGTTTCAACACTCAATTCTCGGCGCCCTATGCACATCACATGCTTGGAAAAGCAGAACGCCCGTGGCGCACACTGCGTGACTGCGCGTCCTCAATGCTTCACGCCATGTCTGTGCCTAACAGCATGTGGTCATGCGCGATCAGCACTGTGGTCCACCTCCGTAACCGTACTTACAGTCGGGCTGTTGGCCCGTCAGGGGGGGTCCCTGTCACCATTCTCACAGGCGCAGTCCCTGACGCGTCAGTATTTCGTGTGTTCGGATGTGCAGCATTTGCCAAGGTACCTGATAACCTCAGACGGAAACTTGGCCTGAAAGCGTTCCGAGGTGTGCTGGTGGGGTACTCTCATAACTCCCCAGGGTATCGTATCTACAACCCCGCGACCAGGCGCATCACCACGTCTGTTCACGTCAAGTTTGAAGAGACTGTGCCCGGGTTTGGGACATCCCACCCTGTCGCCTCGTCCATTGATGTGTGTGCAGACACAGAGACTCTCCCCATTTCCCCTGAAAGTCACCCACTCCCAGATCTGACCCTGGACACAAATGACACAGGGCGTGTGGAGGAGGTCGACAGAACCGCTCGCCCTCGCGGACCGCCTACTCGCTATGGGGAGTATGTTGCCCATGTCTCTGCTGTGCCGCGCGTGTGCGTCACTGACTCGTGTGAGCACGACCTGTCCGACCACATGGACGACATTTTTCCACTCCCTGACTTCTCCATGATGACTGCTCAGCCACGTCACAGGTACTCTGAAGGACCTGTGAGTGATGTCGCTATGGTGTCCGCCAGCGTCTGTGTTGAACCCACATCTTACAAGGATGCCTTGGTTAGTCCACAGTCCGCGGAATGGCAGACAGCCATGCAGGTGGAATTCAACTCTCTGACGTCCAACCACACGTGGGATCTCGTTCCCCTGCCCGCTGGACGCCGCGTGGTCAACAGCATGTGGGTTTACAAGGCTAAAACAGACGCATCTGGTGCTGTTTCTCGATACAAGGCATGATTTGTCGCGAAAGGCTGCAGCCAGCGCGAGGGGATTGACTACACGGAGACGTTCTCACCCGTCATCCGACTAGCTAGCCTCCGCGTCTTCTTCAGTATTGCCGCTGCTCGTGACCTCGAACTGGGCGGTCTCGACATCGACACGGCGTTTCTGTACGCACCCATCAAGGAGGATGTCTACATCAGACAGCCCCTGGGGTTCGATGACGGTACCACCAAGGTCTGTCACCTCCGCCGGTGCCTATACGGCTTGAAGCAGTCCCCCAGGGAGTTTAACGAGCTGCTTCGCGACTGGCTAGTCTCTCAAGGCTGGCGCCAGCTGATCTCTGACCCATGCATCTACATCTTTGAGGCCGACGGCGTCTTCGCCATGATTGCCCTCTACGTGGATGACATTCTTGTGGCGTGCAACAACACCGCCTGGCGGGTGGCCTTCACCGCGCTGGTGCGATCCCGATTTGACATCAAGGATCAGGGTGACCTGTCCGATATCATCGGCATGCACATCACCAGGGACAGAGCGGCGCGCACCATCAGCCTCGATCAAGGCAAATACGTGCGCGAGCTGCTTGAAAAACATGGCATGGTGGACTGCAAACCCTCGTGTCTCCCGATGGACCCCGGTTTTTTGGCTGCGCTCTCCAAGCAGACGGCTGTACCCCTCACAGGCGCGGACCGGGACGTTTACCCGAGTCTGCTCGGCAGTTTGCAGTATGCCGCTGTATGCACTCGCCCGGACATTTCGACCGCGCTCAGCATTCTGGGATCTGCGCAAGCGAACCCTACGGTGGCCCACATGCAGGCCCTTAAGAAAGTGCTACGCTATCTTAAAGGGTCTCCTGCCATGAGCCTGACGTTGGGGGGGGGTGAGGACAACACTCTCCAACTTACAGGCTTCGCTGATGCAGACTGGGGCAATGACAGTGTGACACGCCGGTCACGATCGGGATTTGTTTTTACACTGGGCAGAGGTGCAGTCAGCTACAAGTCTAGAAAGCAGTCCTGCGTCGCACAGTCAACATGCGAGGCTGAGTACTACTCAGCAGCGGACGCGACTAAGGAGGCCATCCATATTCGACAGATGTTGTCGGAGATCTTCAGTCGACCTGTCAGCGGGACGACCACAATCTGGGAAGACAACCAGAGCTGCATCGCCTATTCGCAGAATGCACTGGTGAGCGAGAAGACCAAGCACATCGACCTGAAGTATCATTTTGTGAAGGACCACGTACAGCTGGGGACCGTCAAACTACGGTACCTACCCACCGGTGACATGGTCGCTGACATGCTGACCAAGCCACTACCTGGACCTGCACTCGTGAAACACAGGAGCGCCATTCTGGGGACATCTGGACCCATGCAGCGACACACTTTGTAGAAGGAATGTTGTAATCACTTCCATCTGGTCACAAGACACACCTTAGCTATCTTGAGGGGGAGTGTTGTAAGTAATTCCTAATGCAGATTAGTTACAGAGAGCTAATGTATGCTCTGATAGAAGTCCTTATGTACAGGACATCACCTAGAATGTCTGAGCGCGATATCACAAACTAGCGCACAGACAGCTGACAGCGACAGCTGAAACACACTCTTGTCTCGACACCAGCCGCCACCCAAGGTTGGTCGTGTAGCGCACCTGTAACCATCACGTTACAGTATCTTCCTTATCGAACCGTGCATACCACGTTCAACAACCCCTTCCATGATATGTACTCGCAAGAGACAGAAGTGCCCGAGAGGGAGAAGCGGACCCAATGCAACCATTCATCCCGTAGCCATCTTAAGAGGGAGTGCTATAATGAATAATTACTGGTTATAAGTTACATGCATATAATGTAATAAGCTATTCTGCAAAATGTATTTAGTACGTGTCCTGACCAGACACAACTATACACTATACACTAGCCTAGTGAGTCGAAACAGAGTTGTCGCTAGGCTTATGCTCTTCCCTTCCTTCGTCCCGACACCATGCCTCATGTTGGCTGTTTGTGTGACTGTCCTTTGTGTGATTGTGAATGTAACTACGTATGCGTTAGTTACCTTCCATACTAATTGTGTTTGCACAGTTCTACATCGCCCGATTTTAACTTTAAGAAGATGACTCTCGAAGTCAAGAGTAATGCAATCTTGCTAAGCCATATTATACACGGCTACCATCCGGTAGTTATCCGGCTCACAGTTTCATTATAGCTGTATGTGTGAGGAGACCCATGTTGATGCATCGATGCATTAGCCTCGCTTAACCCCCATCAATGCATCCATGAATTATCAGTGCCCTACTTAATTGATGCGTCCATGAATTCGAGCCCTATCTAGTCAATGTGTCCACGAAATAATACCCCATTAAATCGATGCCTCCACGAATTAGTTACCCATTTCATCGATGGTTCCGCGAATAAGTTACCCATTTAACCGATGCATCCACGAAGTAATGTCCTATTTAATCGACGCGTCCACGAATTATGATAATAATAAAACGGATGATGCGTAAAAGTTAGATGCATTGGAGTTGATCCTTGACCTTTAATTTCTGAGGTTGATGCGGAGGCTTAACCAACATCTTCACTGCCAGTAACACCAACTAGCGCAGCCATGATGCTTAACTGAGGGCTCAGATTGATTACGGCCACCTCACTACGGCGCATGTAACCGTTCTTCCTATCACTGTCAGTCTCAGACACCTCTTGCACCTTCAATGCTAGTCCAGTCTCCCTCTGGCCCATTGTGCACTGTCTGAAGGAAGATGTAACAACGCGACTCTCTACCTTGCATGCACGCACGCAAACAAAGAGGGTGGCACATGAAAGGAAAGCTGTGCGTGTATCAGCATTCTCTGTTTGGAGGAGCGCACCCCGACTGATATATTTTTGCGAGCCAAGGATAATTTCTATGTCTGTGAAATTCCATCTTTGGGCATTTCATACTCACTCGCCAGGTAATGCATGGAAAACAAGGCCGCGCAGGGGGGTGGAGTGTGAGGAGGTAAAGGGGGATGGGCGAGTGTAAACATGAAATTGCCATATGAGACCGAATACTTAAAATGGGTCAGCTGTGAATGATGATAGCAAGGCAATGAAATAGGCACGGCTTAGGGTTGTGCATGTGAGCAGCAGTGCCCCGGTGCTCGCGCTGGCTCCTCCCAACCCACGACTGGCGTCTCTGTGAGATTCGGGTCCTGGGTATCCTTGACAATAAATTTGCCGCCGTCTGCATCATCCGTGTCTGGGTCTTGGCCTTGGCAGCACGCGTCCGCAGACTCGCCCACGCGCGCCTTCAGGTTAAAGATACCATGGCCCGCCATTAGTCCGAAGATAACCATGAGGAAGAGTTCCACCTGGTAAGTCATGGCCACCAGCATGAGGAGGTACCCCAGCGTGACCTGCACCGCGTATAGAGTGAGCATCGAGCAAGTCTTGAGCACGCGACGGCCAAGAACGCTGCCAATAAAGCGGCGTGGCGGCTCCCACGACAGCACCTGCCGGCGCACGGACACAAGAAACTCCACGAAAATGCCCATTAGAAAGGTTCCGATACAGGCGACCGCAAACTTGGCGGCGCTGCTGAGCACCCACGGCTGGAAAAGGTATGCGACGCAGCCGTCCGTGGGACTCGCAATCTGAAAGCCAGCCATCCACATGGTCGTGGCAGGCAGCTGGGTGTTACAGAAGTCGTGCTCTAGTTGCTCTTGCTCTGGGCAGAACAGGCCGCACGCATAGCAGTGCGTTGGGTCGCCGGTGGCGGGGTCCAGAAAGTCCTCCGGCCACAGCTTGCCCGTCCCGATCTCTTCGCACAGGATTTCCTCCTTGCTGCACTCCGCGTCGACTGGCATTTTCGTGCAGCTCATCCAGCAGTACACCTCGTCCGCAGCGGTGCAGTCGGTGACCTCGGCCAGCGCGCGTCGGTGAGGCGAGCAGCCCGCCGAGCTCGCCTTCTCGGGGTGCCCGCCACGAAAGGCCTCCATCGTTTGCTGGCGATAGTCGCCAAAGGTAAGACTTTCGTCCTCGACGTGCACCGCGTCAGACGGCGGAAGGAACATTCGGCCAAACCACACTCGCGCTAACCCTTCCATCTCCGGCAGCAGCACCTCGTGCGCGGGCGAGTAAGGTCGCGTGGTTGACCCTTTCGAAAGCCGAACCCATTTCTCGGCGCCGTCACCATTCATCACCAGTAGGCTACCCGGCGGGATCACTGGCTGCACCATCTCACCGCTCGCCAGCTCGAGATAGAACCCGGTCTGTGGGCCGCCGCCTACCACGCGCTCCCCGCTCGTCAGCTCGACATACTCCGCGGCGGTCATGATGATAAAGAGGCCCATATCGCTGTGTAGCTGGATCGCTGGCTCCGCTGCCTCATCACGCTCGCCGTCGTGCTGGAATAGGTGAAAATGCTCCAACGCCTCCGCGCGGAGAACGGCGTCGACGTACGAGTTGCCGGCGCCTCCGGGTACTGGCCCCCGGGGCGGCGCGCCTTGGACCAATATGTCCAGTAGTCGAGCGTAAACCCGTCCAGCATGGTCCACGCTCGCTCGCAGACCCTTCGCAGCGTCGGCGAAGTCAGGGCACGCCTCAGTCACCTCCGCCGGAAGCGACTCCACTCGGGTACCGTTGGTGACCGCCGCGACGGTGGTCTTTCGCGCGCCGTCCTCGAGCACAGTGTGCAGCGCGCCGCCGTCGATTCCTCGAGCCACACATGCTGCGTAACGCTGCAGCGCCGCCCCGGAAGAAGGCACGTCCACAGCGTTGGAGATAGCGAAAAGACCAACATCGGATATCGCGCGTCGGAGGTCCTGCACCTCGTCGGGGGACGGATCCTGTTGCGAACAGACGACAACCTCATCGTTAGCGGACCCATCACGGATGCCTCACAGGCAATAAGGGCGGCAAGATAATCCGCGTGTATTGTGATGTTAGGAGCAGGAAGCCGGAGCAAAACAACTTGGCGTCGTCTCACACTTCGGCGAAAATTCGATATCACAGGGTCGATGTACATACGAGAGTGGTCCTCAGTTCGCGCCCGCAATCCCCTCGTCCGTCTACCCTCTACAGACTAGCGTCGATAGGATGACCTGTTGCACTATATACCTCGTCAAAGCATCCGCCTCGGCGGGAAAGCGAGGGCTATAGATACGTAGCGAAGGTAGAATTTGCAATGCAGGTGTCATCCCTCCAGTGCTTGCCGGCGAGTGAGGCTTCGTCTCGAGCGGGAGAAAATAAAACAGCCAAAATAAACGATTCCTACAGCGCACATACCCGGTACCCGGTACCCAAGCATGACGCAAGTCATACGAAACTGATCGGCTGTACGTAAGGGTTAATATAGACCGCTAATATCTAATACACAACATCATATATTTTCGATATTGTTGGCTACTAATCCTTACAGGCAAAGGTGACGGTGAATTTAGGAATACAAATGATTATGGGAGAGGCGTTCCGGACCGGCGGCGCTCAGTGACGGTGGGACGAGGGAGGCTTGCGCTCACCTTGAGCTGAGACAGAGAAAACTGCGGCAGTTCAAACAACCGCGGTTGGCTGGAATTGTTATCTGCCGTGATCACCACGAATCCATAAGCGAGCACAACTGCGCAAAGCAGCACGCCGATATGTTGGCGAGATACTGCACAGTTGGTCATCCTTGCTGTAGACAGGAACACGAGTAGGAAGATGAATAGCTAATGGCTAATATATACAGATATTTCCTTCCGGCTTCCTCGGCCCAAGGGGCGCGAGCACCTATGAATTGCAAGCTTTCACAGGCACGGAATAAAATTCTTTATTCCTTGAGTAGCGCTAGAGGATACACAGTCGGCGGACAAGTGTTCTGGGAGCTTAACGGAGAGTGTTGAAGCTGATGAGCGGGCCAGCGACCACACTCCTCGCGCCTGCTGCAAATAAATCGCACGTTGATGGTAGTATAGTATCGGGTGGCGCAGACGAAACACAAACCGCACGCGTCACCTGGCGGGGCGATCGTCGTCATCGCCGCCCTGGCTTCTGCATAAACAGTACTTGGATTATGTGTACAGCGTGGTACGGTACGGTGCCTCTCTACCTAAGCTCAAGTACAGCTGGGTACATGATGGTACGTTTGGTGGGATATACATCGTTGCTTGTTGTCATCCAGAAAATCTATACAGTACGGGTACTGCATCAGGATTGGCGAATAGCACGTGCAGCCTTGATGCAGCACTTGCGCTGCGTATTTGTACCACCTGGTACGGTACGGGTACAATTACAGCTTCAATTCAATATTATATCTATATTTTCTTAAGCCCGCCGCGGAGCAAGGAGGCAAGCAACAGCAGCTGCACCATCCTCATGCAACGCATCATCACGGAGATGGGAACCCAGCGTGTCATGAAAAACCGCGGAAAGACGATGCAAGAACTCACGACGCACGTCCCCAAAGAACGAAGGGGATAGATGTAGACCGCCGAACAAACTCTTTCATGCGGGCTTAAGGTTCAAACCGCAACGAGCAAGAGCTAGCAACACAAAATCTTGGGAAACGTCGAACAACAATCAAAATGGCGGCCAAGCGATCGACCATCTCAATTTCCATAGGGGCCAACCGCCCCCCATCCTCAAGCTAGGCCAAATATAGGGGTAGTACTCACGGGCAATTAAATGGACGGCGGCGTGCCAAGCGAAGACGGCGTGCCGACGTCGGTATCGAGCGTAGCATGTTGAGCTCCCAACACAAGTTTGCCACGAAGCGGTAACGAAGCCCCCACAGCCGGAACGCTAAAGCTCGTGCGCGCACTAGTGACCGTGACATCCACATCCAAGTGCTTGTGCGGAGCCACATAATCCAACCACACAACATCTCCAAGGCGATCCCGAGAGGGGCCATACCGAATGCGGCGAATCTCCAAACCTTAACCGCCCCCGCTTCAGCCATGAACTCCTCCAAAACATTATATCAAGGCGATTACAAAGCCGGACAACGTACCACGAACAAGGACAACGGGGGCTAGGGTCCATGAGCATGGCGATCGACGTCCGCTCCCCTAACATGGTAGCATACGAGGTCGTCGAGCGAGGGCAACCAAAGCCACGAATATATCTCGGGGACTCATCATTGCATCGTGGGCACTTCCGGACATGGAAGGCGTGGCCCAGTGTCACACCAAGCACCCGGTGTGCCGCCATTTATAATGTAGCGGTCGGGAACGCGGACGCTATATATCGACTCATGCGAAGCAAAATACATAGTCAAAGCTCCACCGCCATATCCCGAAACAACGCGCACACAATCCGGAGGTGAAGGGCCAGAACGGAAGCCTGCGAGATTAAGGAAAGCCCGAGCATTAAAACTGCGTGAAATGCCGCGCGGAAGGTGCCCCTTTGTGTCACCTAGACGGGTAAGAGCGTCGGGAGTCAAGATTTTAAAGCAAGTCAAGCGCGGGGCCAGCGCAACCGCAGAAGTGGCGGGGGAGGGGACAAGCTCAACATCAAGACCCACGCAATCCGAAAGTTCTTGGTCGAGGTTACTAGCTAGATTCGCAAGGTCAACAATTAAAAACCCCCCCGTACATGAGATAGTGGCATAGGACGCGCGCAATTGTTCGGCGCAAGTAAACTAGCGAGGAATCCGGGGTTTTTAGGTCGTCGTGCATTTTGTGTTAGCTTAGGATTTTCAGCCCTTAGCAGCTAGCTCAGCGAGAATCGTGCCGCGGCCGAATATGCCCCATGAAAAAGCCCTCATGTATGGCTGTCTTTCAAGCCCTAAGGGGGGCGGGGGGGGGGGGGGCGCAAGTGTGTCCGGACGGCTTAGAGCCGGGCGGTCGAAGTGTCACGATTCAAAACAAAATATTCAAGCTTGACCTTCGTTAAGCGTCACTGCCGATGCCGTAACCTACCACGACCAAACATCGGGCCCATGCGACCCATTGACCGCCCACACAACCCACCTATGCCTATGTGGTCCTCTCGTGAGGAAGGAACGAATTTGCATTGGAAATTGGAAGGTCGCTCGCGGTCATGCATGATTTATCCGGTAGGCCGCAGGATTTAGGCGTTTTACAGCCGGACACAACCGACTAATTTTAGTCGGTTGTGTACCTTGTGTAGTTAACGCTATTACATACTCTAGATTTTGAAAATATTAAAAATGCTACCAACATGTTACTCCCAACACTCCAAACTATCTGTGGCTCGAATTTCATGCCCAAAGAAGCACATAACATTGGACTTTTATTGACCTGAATAAATCCCACATGATAGAAAAATGTCCGCCCGCAAAGGCAAAATATGTCATTCCATTTTGTTCTACTTCCAACAATAACTATCACCATATACACAATGATCTGATGCAATGGCGTGTTTCTCCGATCTCAATGGGTTGTGTGTACATCTTGAGCACATTGGGACTTTTTGAGTAGATTTTGTATGTTGAATGACGAGAAAGCACAACCGACAAAAAATAGTCGATTGTGCTAAACCGGGAATTTCAAACAACATTTCAGACTATTAATTTCTGATTTTTACAGTGCATCGCCTCACAGTCCGTTCCATTGCTCTCCAATTGCTGGCAAACTCATGAGGCCACATCTAGCTTCCACATTAGATACGAAAATGAGCTATTCGACCTCATCGCAGTGAAATTAGTGCATGTGAAATGCTGCAACACATTGCCAACCACTTGGTGGGAACCCAACCATATGCAACACCATGAATGATTTGTCCAGCATGGACCATGGGAATGCGCATGAGAGTCGTGTTGCAGCTGCGACATGACCATTGAAGATTCATGATGCACCCGCTGCTTGTGCATGCCCATTGACCGACGTCTCTTACTGTTTTCAGCTACACTTCAAATCTAGTTGGTTACCAACATGACTTACATTTCTCATACGCGCGATATAAAACTACCTCTAGTTCTTGGCACATTCTGCTGCCCTTCCCGCCATAACGCCCAGGTGCAGCATCACAGCACCTGAACACCCTCTTAATGAGCAATGCAATGCAAAGTCAACTCACTTTTTTGCGCGTTTGAGACTCCACCCTTTGCAATTGCATCGCATGCCAAACAGAGACGCGCTACTCGCATCCCAAACCCGCTGACGGTAAAACTCAGCAAACTCGTCCTCAGTATCAGTGCCCCCAACATCAATGCATTTCTCAGTGATGCCGGCTGCTGCAGCTTTGCTAAAGCGTGTGTGTGGTATTTAAGCGCGCGGAAAACTTAAGTATGGCCGGCGGTATGCGACGTTGCTCCCGGTGGTGAGAGCGTTTGTACTGCGAAAAACAACGCAGCATGTGTACGCTGTCGGGTTTCAGCAACCTGCGAAAATGAAACGACTCGTTAAAAAATGTTCACCGACGCTAGTGAGAGTTTTGGGACGAATTTCTGATAGGTCTTGCTGGCCTCACCTCGTCGGCACGGTCGCATCGTCGACGGGTGCCGCTTAAGCTATTCCGTCATCCGGCAGCATTTTTCCTGCAACACCTTTTGCTGCGACTCCCTTCACCACGCTTCTCCAAACTCCCCCAGCTCCTTCAATGATATCATGTTAGATGCGCAAGCTTTCAAAGAAGGAAATTGGGGCCGCTAGAGTTGCTGCTCTCCGCGCAATGTGTGAGGCGGGTCCCGACGCCGGTAATTTTCGAGCGAGTTTTTCGCGCCCACATCCTCGCTGAAAACTAGACAGTCCAACTCGCGCCCAGCCGACTAGCCGCCAATGACTTTGGAAACAAGGTCAGTACTCCCTAGGGTGTGCTCGTGCTTATTTTGGGGCCGTGAGCTAGCCTTATGGCGCAGGTCCTGAGGTGAAAGTCAGCCAGTATCACCGGCGACCGGGAAGTGACATACCGCGAATCCCCAACCGACTCCGTGCGGAACACGGCATCACCCGTGCTGTACTCCACTTGCCCTCATACTGCCGCCGAGAGTACCTAGGTGTCCCCTCTACATCAAACTGGACGGCTTGGGGTAGAAAGGCGAGCTCCGACGAAGTAGTGAAGCCGTTCCGGGAACTCCATGTGAGAATCGGGAGAACGGTTTACACAGTCAGAGTGGCACAGCGCCCATGTTGCCTGCAAAAAGCACGCTCCCCCAGTGTCGCAAGTCCACCAATCAAAGAATAGAAAATTTTCCCCAACTACGTTTTATCTAAGGTACCTGTGGCTGTTCGGTGGTAAGAAATTGAAGTTTCTTACCTACGGAAAAAGCCCAAAAGCACAACCGACTAATTTTAGTCGGTTCTGGCTGTAGAGAGTGGCCCGGAGGTCATCAACTCGCATCCACCCGCGGCATTAAGATTTTTTTCAGGTGGAATTTCAAGAACGCCGTGAACTCATAGCGTGATCATCTCATTGAAACATCTGGCTCGATAAAGCGACAACGTCTTAAGATATTGTCACATGCAGAACGCGTTGAGCTCAACCGACAGCTCAAAGACGCATTGGAGGCTCGGCGGCTAGCCACAGTGAGTTTGGCTCGCCGATTTTGCTCGTGCGGCAAGCCCATGGATCGCTACGACTATGCATTGGCCGCCGTGGCCTTCATAGGATTACGCGTAAGAACGCTTACCAACTTCCGCGTGTGGACGACACTATTGATGAACTATATGACGCGTATTTTTACACCCATCTCGACATAGCGTATGGGGTCTGGCAAGTTAGAGTACGTGAAGAGGACGCTCACATGTTGGCGTTCTAGACACAAGACGGTATGACGGAGTGGATCGCCATGGTATTCGGATTGTGCAGTGATCCCGCTTCGTTACATCGGATGATGAGTGACATGCTGCGCGAAGTTTTTTACAAGGTCGTTACCGCTTACATGGATATTTTTTATGTCTACAATCGCACCTTGGAGAGCACCTCGAGCACATGCGTCTCGTGCTTCAGCGTTTCAAGGAGTAGGGCTTAATGTTGCGTCTTAAGAAATGCTTCTTCATTCTTGAAGAAATGAAGTGCTTAGGCTACGATGTTTTGGAAGGCAAGATATTACTTTCGACTAAAAAATTCAACGATGTTAAGGATTTTCTAGTCCCTGTGACGTTGAGGGAAGTTCGCATCTTCGTGCAATTTTGCAACTTCTACGCATAGTCCATTAATCATTTTACTCATCTTATGGCTCCGTTGATGGACTTATTGGGGAAGGTTGTGATGACGCATGCGTCTTTGGAAGCCTATGATATTGTCAAATTACGGCTTGTTTCCTGACCATGCGTGGTCCTTCCGCAGGTCAGCTCGGACGCGACGTTCACCGTGGCTACAAATGCTTCGTCAATGGAGATTGCGGCGGTCATGTTGCAAGACCAAGAAGGAAAATATAAACCAATCTCGTATTAGACACGTAAGCTGAATCCACGTGAGCGTGGCAACACCTACTGTGCCTACGATTTGGAGGCTTAGGCCGTATGCAAGGCGATTAAGTAGTATTGGCGGTGTTACCTCGAAGGGTGCTCTTGGTGCCTTGTCGTTTCATACCACGACGCACGGCAACATCTACCAAGGCAACCAAACAACAATATGCACAAGCGGCAATCTCGCCGGTGGCAATCTCGTCAGTGGACATGTTAATCGTGGATCATACTTAACCTCGACCAACAATATCGATAATTGTGTCGATCCGCGGTAGAGGGTAGGCTGATTTTTTGGTGATCTGGTTGAGGCCTCGGTAATCAAGACACATCCGAAGTTGTCCATTTTTCTGGCGCGCAAGTAAAACTGGTGATGCATAAGGGCTATTACTCGCCCGAATCCAATTGTTCTTCAGATACTCTTCAAGATGGCGTTGTAGCTCTCTAGCTTTTGCAGGGCTCATACGGTAAACCTTAGATTTTGGGGATAATGAATTAGGCTCCAAGTCGATATGGTGATCATGAATACCACGGGAGGGGGGAGATCATCAAAAACAATATATGTGTGGTTATTTTGGTTCGGCAAAGTATGCAACCTGGCATCATAGGCAAGGCCCAAGTCAGCTTCAATATGGAACTCATCATCAGCGGAGCGGGCAAGAAGATTGTGGGGTATTTCACTTGTGATTGTGGGGTATTTCACTTGTGACCTTTAATGCAGCCAATGAAGCATCGTCTGAAATTTGAATGACGGTTGCAACAAGCAAAGCATTATCTTTATCATTTTGTTCGATGATACGTTTCATCTTATTTGCTGTGATAATAATCTCGATTGAAACAAGCTGAAGCGTTGTAATAGCATAGAGCAGAATAATGGAGCTGGTCCAGCGATTTAACGAAGTACCAGTGGTCCAATTGATGTCATGGTTTTCATCTTTTAGCCAAGGAAGGCCTTAGATGATGTTTGCAAGAGAATCTGGAGTATTGAGAACGTCAAAATTCCTTGTGATAACAAATCCACTCACGAGAGTGATTGATTGTGTTGCATATTGATTTGCTATAACGGTAGTTTTATAGAATCAACGAAAGACACGCGCAAGGTTTTATCATGACGTTTTGTAATCAGTTTTACATATGTGGAATGTCTCTCTTGAAGTTAAATCTCTTTTTGCACCACTGTCATTTAAGACAATAAAGGAGGTGAAGAGGTGTGATCTGTCAAACTGGCCTGAATTTTAGAAAGCCATTATTGCCAATTTGTTGTGATGCGAGGTTGACATGCGCATACTCAACATGTGATTGGTGCGATTTGTATGTCTTTCCTTCATGCTCATTCGACTTTATTCACCTTGCAAGATCATCCACCCATAGACCCACAACAACACCGCGACAGTCTACAATTAGATAGGCATAACGTGGAGATGGGAATTACGTCAACGAGCATGCTCCCCGCTGCCAAGTCGCCGCCAATGCACCGTCGACGACCGCTTTAGGTTGTCTCCATTTATTTTATGACAAGATTGAGACTCGATTTGGGAACTTGCCTATCGGGTGCCGAAGGCCTTCTTGATTAAATAATGCTTTTACTAGTAGGGTCTACCAATGCTTGGCACAAGCTTTGCGGACAACGATGCCATCTCAACCCAAGGACTTGATACGCCAACCAAGGGCTCACGTGACGTACGTCTCAAAGCTTATGTTGTGCGTGGCAAGGAAAGGGAAAACTTCCCGCTTGTCGAAAAACGTCCGTTAAAGTCACTCTTCCCATAAAGTCCGTTACAAGCGGCACGCATTTAATTACCCGCCACGCATTGCCGCGATTGCCATGCAACTCGATTGGGGGGTAGAGTAATGATTTTCGAACGACACACCACGGCGCGTTGTTCAATGACGTGAGCACCTTTATCGGCACGCCCCAATTACTGTGGGTACAAGTTGGAGTTGCGGCCCATACTTTGCATGCCGAAATTCGTGCAGGTGCAGGTTATGCACGCCTCTATGTGTGGCTCGGTACACGTTGTGTCGCAACAAGCCGGGAGACTACTCGACACTGGGCTCTCATGCTTGCACAATTGCTCGAGTATCCGCCGAGTGTGTTGCGCCCGGCCGTCTACATAGCGGCGACACCGAGAATGCCTTGCCGTGTGCACTAGGTTTTCTTGCCAAGTGCCCGGAAATACAACTAAGGTGCACGGGCTAGGGGCCTATTGGGCTTGAGGGGCGCTTGACTTGGAGTGCAAGCTGACCTTTGAAGCTTGCGCATCGCCGGGCGTGAAAAATGGCGGGGAGCTTTTAAAGTACCCTAGCACGGGCCTTTATTTGGCCTACGGCAAATGGCACGCCACCATGCCATCATGGGGCATGAAATGGGCAACGCCGTAAATAGAAGAAACATAGAGCGCTAATTATTGAGCGTATTGGCGGAGCAGGTGTGCGGGTACCACATGTCCAGGGTTTGCTAGCCCCGCGCGAATGTGGTGGATTTTGAAACCCTAAAAAGTTAAGTTGGCTGTACGAGGGCGTGGATGACATCGGACGGCGGATTTGACGCGAAAACCGACCGGTTGACGAAAATTTATTCGAGACTTGTATCAACTTGGGGGAAGGGCTTCTATGTGCAACGTAGTTTGCTCGAATCGGACACCGTACGGCAAAGATAGGCTTTTTGAAGCCTCCCAAGCTGTGGGTTTCCGGCCCCAATGGCCCAATCCCACCCACGTCAAGCATACTAACAGCACATGCTATCACACCCACGTGCTCCCATTTTTCCGGACAACATGCTGGGATCATAAAGATCGTATGTTGTGCCGCCGATTTCGGGAGTATTCACGAGCCAAAGTGTGGAAGATCCGAATTCCGGGGCGCCCGAATCAGGGTATGCCCCGAAATCGGGGTTGACCCGCAAACCCTAATAAGCCATCGAAACAGTCACGGGCCCCATTTGTGCCCCGCTTGCCCCTTTTACTTCACCGTCAACACAAGTTTCGGTCCGCCCTTTTCAACGAGGTAAAGTACAGCTAAGCCCTAGATACCCTATATGATAAACACCCGCCCTACCCGAAAGGCCCTATTTCACTAGTAACGGACTTTACGGGAAGAGTGCATGTTTTGACGAATACGGATAGGGCAAGTCAAGATATCATGCCTTAGGGTATAATAAAAGGGTCAAGGCAGGGGAAATATTAGGTCTCCAAAAGATTGGGAGAGGTGGAAGCGTCATCGGCTGGCGGTGAATAGGTGAAGTATGTCATCGCATGAGTATTAAGATACGCAGATTCACAAAGCAAAAAGATTGTGAATAAGATTTTTATTAGTACTCAGATTGTATCCCAGAAAGTCGTTCCCCTCCGCCACTTGAAAGAACTCTTGACAGATTGAGACCTGAAAGCCCCGACCCGTTTCGGTTGCACAAGCACGTATAAGTCCACTCAGTCCACTCTGCCTCGGTTGCACAAACACTCAGCCTACGCAAACCTAATCCCTTCCCCTTTGTTACTCAATCCACACCCGATGCTTTCACTATGTAGTGCTCGTGAAGCGGACGCGGCTGCCGTGCTTTTAAAACATAGGTCGCATTACAGCGCAGAAGCTCTCTCATCGATGAATCCACGTCATAGACGCACGAGCCGCACCGAAACAGGCAGGGCTGGCCTCTGCAGCTACACACAAACAAAATCCCCCCTTTGCACCCGTTTGCGCACACGCAGCGCCACCCTCTCGGCCCTCAGAGCCTCAATATCTGGAAACACCGCGAAACTGGTGAGTGTCACGCGTGTGAGGAGCAGTGTCTGGGTAATAGCGGCTCCCCCATCATGCCCTCAGCGGCCAACGTCTCTGCTCCAGCGTCCTCCATGTAGCTCGATGTCGTTCCGCTGACGCCATTGGTTGCGCTGTGTGGGTCTTGGCCCTGGCAGCACGCGTCGGCGGACTCGGCCACGCGCGAGGTGAGGTTGAAGATGCCATGGCCGGCCATCAGGCCTCCCACGACCATGACGAACAACTCAACCTGGTAAGTCATGGCCACAAGCATGAGGAGGTACCCCAGCGTGACCTGCACCGCGTACAGTGCCAGCATGGCGCCCGTCTTCGCCACCCGTCTAAGCACTCCGCTGCTGCACCGCCGAGGCGGCTCCCACTCCAGCACGCACCGTCGCACCGACACCAGCATCTCCACCGCCACGCCCATCAGAAAAGTTCCGATACAGGCTGCCCCAAACCTGACGCTGCTGCTGAGCACCCACGGCTGGAACAGGTACGCCACGCAGCCGTCCGTGGGGCTCGCACTCTGAAAGCCAGACATCCACATGGTCGTGGGTGGCAGCTGGGTGTTGCAGAAGTCGTAGTCCTGCTCCTCCTGCTTGGGGCAGAATAGGCCACAGTCCATGCAGTGCACTGGCTTACCCGTGGCGGGGTCCAGAAAGTCCTCCGGCCAAAGCTTGCCTGTGTCCATCTGGCCACACAGGATTTCGTCCTTGCTGCACTCCGCGTCCTCCGGAACGCTCAAACAGCTCATCCAGCAGTAGATTTTCCCTGCCGAACACTTGGTAACCTCCACCAGACCTCGACGACCGGGCGAGCAGCCCGCTGAGCTCGCCTCCTCGGGGTGGCCGTCACGAAAGGCCTCCATCGTCTGCCGACGGTACTCCCCGAAATTCAGACGACCATCCTCGACGTGCACCGCGTCAGACGGAGGAAGGAACATCCGGCCGAACCACACGCGCGCTAACCCTTCCATCTCCGGCAGCAGCACCTCGTGCGCGGGCGAGTACGGTCGCGTGGATGCCCCCTTCGACAGCCGAACCCATTTCTCGGCGCCGTCGCCATTCATCACGAGTAGGCTACCCGGCGGGATCACTGGCTGTACCATCTCCCCGCTCGCCAGCTCGAGATAGAACCCGGTCTGCGGGCCGCCGCCTACCACGCGCTCCCCGCTCGTCAGCTCGACGTACTCCGCGGCGGTCATAATGATAAAGAGGCCCATGTCGCTGTGCAGCTGGATCGCCGGCTCCGCTGCCTCATCACGCTTCCCGTCGCGCTGGAATAGGTGGAAGTGCTCCAGCGCCTCCGCGCGGAGGACGGCGTCAACGTAAGAGTCGCCTCCGTCGACGGGCACCGGGCCGAGCGAGGGCGCGCCCTGCACCAGCATGTCCAGCAGTCGAGCGTACACTCGACCCGCATAGTCCACACTCGCACGAAGCACTTTTGCCGCGTCGACAAACTCGGGGCATGCTTCGCTTAGCTCGGCGGGCAAGGGGTGCGGGCGGCTGTTGTTGGTCACAGCCGCGACGGTGGTTTTACGCGACCCGTCGCCGAGGAGGGTATGAAGCGCGCCGCCGCCGTCGACCCCGCGCCCGATGCACGCCGCGTACAGCTGCAGCGCTACCCTCGAGGACGGCGAGTCAACGCCATCCGGAACCGCAAACAAGCCGACCTCCGAGATCACCCGCCGCAGCTCCAGCGCATCCTGAGGTGACGGGTCCTGTGGCGGAGCGAGTGGTCGTCATCTATGCGAGTCTGCGCTTCATGCCGTAACCTGGGCGAGACCGAGTTCGGCGTCTAAAAGCGTGCGTAATATAGTGCTGCAGCAATAGGCAAAGGATACACGCCTCACGCCGGTAGCGTGAACTACACGCCGCGAGTGTAGTGCTTTCCTTTTTCTCGACAACGACCTACCCGTATTTTACACAATGACAGTCGCCTTCCAACTGTCGCCTTTAGGTGGTTCACAGACAAAACGATCGGCGGTCGTTCTCACCTTGAGCTGTGCCAGTGTGAACTGCGGTAGGTGAAATGTCCGGGGCGGGCTTGAGCTCGCCCCTGTCGTGGCGAGCAGGTACCAACAGCAGGCCAGCAGCCCGGCACGCAGGACCTGGCCGGTTGCGCTCAGGCTGTGTGTTCTTTGCATCTAGTCGGACGCCCTGACCGCCGCGGCAGTCGTACAGGTATCCCCTCTCCTCCGCCGAGCGACTACTTCAGCGTACAGTACCAGAACCAGTATGATATAAGGCGACCTGCTGCCCTTCCTTCTTTCCGTACCACGAGCGCCCGTGGAGAGCACACCTTCCTTAGGCGGGCTGCTGTAAAGTAGCCTCCCCTTCCACACACCTGCAGCTACAGCTGCTGAGCGGCCGTCGGACAAGTTGTGGAGACGAGCCTGTGATGCTGCGCCGACGACGATCGAGCTCTGTATTCCCTTGCCACGCTGGCTTGCGATATCCTTCCTGAGCACGCCGGAGCCGCGTGGACGGCTGGCGCGCAGGCGGAGGTTTTGCGATGTACCATTATTGCTGACTTGCTGTCGTGACATCAGCAATTTCAAATGTATGATGTACCATGTTAATTTGACGTACTCCTTTATGTACAGGTACCTTATCGACGTAGTTGCGTATATATGATGTGGATGCACTTACTGCGCGTGGACGATATATCGTAGCAGTTAGTACGGGTACTACAGTCTGGACAGAGTAGTCCTACGCGCGAATATAGCAGTCCAACTTTGACACGTATTTATCAATGATACTTTATGCTATGTACGATGTCGTACACGTTGGTTCAGTCGTCTTGTACCACGAGGTACAGTTGTAAGAAGATCGTTTATTCGTGATTACAGTATTCACCTTGGGACTGTCCTGCGTCCATGGCCGTCGGGAATACTTACTTACACAAACGTTCCCCGTATAAGGATTTGGTGCTAAGGGTTGTTTCATATGCACGACTTGATGTGGAGACACAGCGGCACATGTAGTAAAACGTACCAAAACGTACTGGCATGCCACGCGTGTACAGTGCCACGTCGCGATTTCATTTTTATCACCCTCGCGGTCAACGCTTGTCGAGACAACGATGTCGAGAAAAGGAATAGTAGTTCGCGCAGTACTGCCGCTATCTCGCATGGCGGCATTTTGGATCCAAAATGCCGCCATGCGAGATAACAGATGTCGAGATAGGATTCAAATCGCTGTTTTTCCCGACTACACATTGCGCTCCCGCCTACATCATCGCTTTGTCCCTTCACACACACTCTCCGCCAAGATCACAGACCGGGCCAACGATGGCGGACTCCGGAAGTCCTCAAAGCCCGAAGGCCCCGACCCCTCCCAAACGTGTTGCTTCTTCACCACCTTTTTCTCCACGCGAGCCGCGGTATCATCGAAGGCATGGGAGCGTCGCTGGTAGCCCGGCGGCGGGCATGTCGTCGCGAGATCGCTCAAAACCCTATAGGGATGGGTGGGTGGGTTCGCGCGAAGCCTAGATTGGCTGAGCGCGAAAGCAGAGAGTGCCTAGGCTCGTGGCTAGCTACGGCTTATAAGGCACGGGCTAGCTAGAGCTGACCGTTGGGGAAGTCGTTGGTCGTTGGCTGCGTCTAACTGCTTGGGCAAGGTGGTTGCCCTGCAGGTGAGACGCGCCGATATTAACGGTAACAGTAACCGCTAGAGATTGGATATGCAAACCTCTAGATTCAAATCAATCTGACCATTTACCCTAGGGCACGTTTTGCCAGTAACCTAAAGCCAAAGGCTTGCACAGCCAGAATTAGTGTTGCGGGGGGGACGGAGTGAGCCAGCCGAAGAACCGCCAAGCAGCAGGTGTTGGGGTCATGGTTGGGTCAATATATTTTCCTTCGGTCACGGAGCTGTTCTTGGCCCAGCCACCCATAAATTTGATTACGGGGAGGGGTGCGCCGATGCAGCTGGCAGCGGACGCCGCGCCTTTCCGTAGGCTGTGCGATGTCCATTTAAAGCCGGCGGGCGCGGCCGAGGTGACTGAGAGAAGGGCGAGGGAGAGCCAGGTGGAGATGGTGGACGCGGCACCCCAATCGGCGGAGGGCTCTGAAGGTGAGAAACTCCAGAAGGCGAGCGGGGGTGGCGTGTTGTAGAATTTAGTGCAGAAAATAGCGCGTTGTTCCGTGTAGTAGTCTATCAGGTTCGCCAGGACGGGGTTAGCGGCTACAGGGATAGCGATGACCAGTTTATCGCTGGCGTCGCGGCGTTGGTCCCCCTTAGACTTCCGCACGTAGAGGCAGATTTGCTGCGAAGGCTTGTCGACCACGAGGTCGCCGGTCTGGCAGCGGGCGCCGGTTTCGGCGCGGCAGAAAAACGTGTAATTGACACACACCGCTAAACAGGCCCTGAAGCGTTGCATCTGGGGGAAGGCAGCAGGGGTCCACGCGAAAGTGTCGTGGAGGGTGTGGGCGTAGTGTAGGATGTTCAGGGCGACTTGTGCGGGTAGCGGGAGGCGAGCGGTGGTAGGTACCAGGCGGCGCTGTAGCATGTCGAGTCCACGGCGGGCGTCCGCTAGGAGTTCGCCCACGGCGATAGGTTGGCGCCGGTGGTCGCGGAAGTACTTGTTAATTGCGCTGAAGTAAGGCTGCAGCGAGCTGGCAGCGACCGTTCCCAAGAGGGCTAGCCAGGCCGTGTAGCGGACCATTGTGGCCGGCGTGGCCTGTAGCGGGGCGATATTTTCTTCTGCACAAAAAATAAAAAACTGTCGAATTGCGCTCTGGTAGCTCAGGTACGTCGAGGGCGCTAGCGAGTTGCTGAGTAGGGCAACCGCTGTAACCCCGAGCTTATCTGATCCTAGGAGGTCTTGAAAAGTTTCAGCCAATTCGGAGGACCAGGGCGACTGTGCTGCTTCGAGGCGTAATTCGTAGCGCGGGGGTCCTGTACGCAGAGGGCGGACGTCCTGTACAGGCGCATTTAATCGGTCCGGGCGTATCGCTCGGCCAATCGCACCGCGTCGGGTGTAGAGCCAAGCGGGGGTGCTAGCCGAAAGGCCACGATGCTCCAAGCGGGAGGTCCGACCCCTTCTTGCCTGCCTAGCCTGCCGGGGAAGAACAGGTCGCGGGACGCTGGGAAGTGCACGGTCTCGGTGGCCAAGCGGGCGAACGCGTGGTACCATGTTTTGTTTCGCCAGTAGGGGGCGATGACTGTTGCCTCGGCTTGAGCTTGTTCGAGTTTCGCGGCGAGTGCGGGTAGGGCCGACCAAGGGGGGTTGCAGTAGTTGTTCTCGCGTCTCCACGC
Source organism: Tetraselmis chui (assembly GCA_026401115.1). Taxonomy (NCBI): domain Eukaryota; kingdom Viridiplantae; phylum Chlorophyta; class Chlorodendrophyceae; order Chlorodendrales; family Chlorodendraceae; genus Tetraselmis; species Tetraselmis chui. The sequence continues at coordinate 58,795 of JAPMLY010000973.1, forward strand.
CGAGTCGGGGAGGTGTAGGCAGTCGATGTCCTCGCACAAGGGGTCGCGCCAGCGGGCGTTGAAGCGTGGCAGCTGCGTGTTGAGCATAGACGCGAACCGGTCGATTGTATGCGGGCCCCACCGACGCTGGAGGTGGTTGAAGAGTTGAGGGTTTAGCTGCCAGTCCTCGGAGTCCAGTTCGCGGCTGAGCGTGTCGGCCCAGACGTTGGCGGCCGACCGGATGTAGCGTGGGCGGATGTGGATGTCGTTGGTGTCGAGTAGGAACCACAAACGCCGTAGCTCGGTCATCATGACGGGCGACCGGGAAGTTAGCTTGGTTAGGACGGCGACCACGGCAGTGTTGTCCTCGTGGAGGAGGACTTGTCGTCCTCGGAGTTGCGGGAGAAAGGTTTCGACCGCGTGCCGGACTGCCCGAAGCTCCTTCCACGTAATGTGTTGGAGGCGGTCGGTGGCGCTCCAAAACCCGCGGGCTTGGTAATTGGCGTCCTCGTTGAGGACGGCCCCCCATCCGTAGTCGCTCGAGTCCGCGTGCAAATAGGCGGTCTCGATGGGCTTGTAGATCGACCGGCCGTTGTGTTGGGAGGGTACCGTGCGCCACCACTCGAGGTCGCGCCGGAGTTGGTGGGTGAGGCGCACGCGTCCCCCCCAACCGGTACGGGTAGCCAAAACGTTGTGGAGCTCGCGCAAAAAGAATCGGGCGGGCGCGATGGCGAGGTAGAGAAATTGCGCTTTTCCCGCGAAGGCTGCGAGTTGGCGTGTGGGTAGCCATCGTGCGTTGGACGCTGCCCGTCCGAGCAAGGACGAAGCGTGTTGTGCGAGGTGGTGCAGTTTTGCGAGTGGGGCGCGAAACTCGCCGCGGTGTAAATCCACCGTGAGGCCCAAGTGGTCGCCGACTTGCGTTGGCGTCCACACACCTTTCTTGGGGTTGCGCTGTAGGCCGAGGCTGTCGAGCAGGGCTTGGACGCGCTGCCGAAGTAAGAGTGCCTCGTCGTAGGAGTCCGCCAAGAAGAGGAAGTCGTCCATGTAGGGGAGTAGTCGAGTTCCTCGCCATCGCGCGTTTCGGAGGAAGCGCTTGGACGGGCGGCGTGGGCCGGCCGGTGTAGCTGCGGGCGTGGGAGGTGGTGGGCGGCGTAGGTGGTTCGTAAACACTTGCGTGAGTTTGCAAAAGTAGTAGGCGGAGCCCGACCACCCCATGGGGAGGCACGCGAGGCGCCATAAGGTGCCGCGGTAGTTGACCGTGAAGTAATCCCGGTCTTCCTCCCGGATGCCAAGGGTGTAGTACCCATCGGCGAGGTCGAGTGAGACGAAGTAGTCCCCCGGTCGAGATAGATGGCGGAGGTGCTTGAGGGTCTCGCAAGTCATGTTGAACGTCGAGCAGTAGCGGTTGAGTTCGCGAAGGTCGATAATCAAGCGCCATTGATTGCATCCGGGTTTTGGAACCAAGAACATCCGGGAGACGTAGCGTGGGTTCGTAGAGCGCTCCCACGCGCCGCAAGCCTCGAAGCGTGGTAGTTCCGAGTTGAGAAACTCGAGTTGGTCGGGTGTGGCGTCTAGCATGGAGATGCCATGGTTGAACGGCTTGGGACGTAGGCCGTGCTTGAACTTCACACGTACGCCGTGGCGGATCCAACTTAGGACTTGGCCGCTCGCGCCGATGCGCTCCCACTCCCGCCATTTTCGACGTACGCGGTGGCGCATGAAGGAAGATGTCGGGGAGCAGGAATCGGCGCGGCGGGCTACACCATCATTTCTTGCTTGGGGTTTTAGCCGAGTCGGTCGGCTTGGGTGGGAGGGTTGCTCGTGCCGCGGCTGCTGCTGCTGCGGCGGCCTTGCGTTTGTCGGCGGCGGCTTTGCGGCTCCGAGCGTCGGGGCCGTTGGGCTTGTCCGGTGTGACCTTCGCGAAAGCGGCGCCGGCGGCGGCCTTGCTGGCAGCGTGTAAGCTGACTTCAAGCGTGCGGTCGACGAAAGCTTGGCGTAGCGCGTCCAATGTGCCGGAGACCGCGGTAGGACGCGGTCGGCAGAAGCGCTCGTGTGCCAATTCGGCGAACACGCGGTCCGCATCCGTGCTCGTTTGTCCGCCCTTGGTGAGGCGGAGGAAGCCCAATCGAGTACGGGCGGCCTCCTCCGTCGCTGTGTGGGTGCGATGGCCCGCTCGGATGAGGGCAATCGCTGCCGCCTGCTCCGTAGGTAGAGGTGGGCCGTGCGACAACGTGTCCAAAGCCTCGCCAATTGCCGCGTTGGCGCAACTGTCGAAGAAGGCATAGCACCCGATGTGTAGGTACTCGTCGTATGCCGCTTGGGTGCGTTTGTCGCTTAGGGCACGGGCGGTGTCGTCCGTGAGAGTCCACAGACGTGGCTCCTCGACGTCGCGGGGGGGACGTTCGAGGCCGGCCGGGATGACTTCGCCGTAGTAGGTGAAGTCGACAAACTCGGCCGCGGAGGGGTCGGGTTCGTCGTCGAGCAGGTCGATAGGTGGCTCGGGGGCCTCCTTACCACCCTCCGTCGCTGTGGTCGCGTCGGTGGGAATGGACTGCTGTTGATAAGTAGTAGCAGGTGTGGCTGTCGTTGGCCGGAGCTGAGCGAGTAAGGCAGCGTTAGCCGCCAAAAACTGCTCAGTAATCCGTTGTTCCGATGCCAAAACTGCCGTACGAATCTGCTCGGCTGTGCGTTGTTCGAGTGTAGTAGCGTGAGGGTCGGCCGCTGCGGCGGACGTAGACTGCTCAGGCTGCATATTGGGGAACTGCGTAGCTGAACGAGGGGAAGTGTCGCGTGACGCTCGAGTGCGCATGGGACGAAAAGGTAAAACTGACACCCTGCTCGACTACTAGAGTCGAGACTGCATTCGCGCGAAGCCTAGATTGGCTGAGCGCGAAAGCAGAGAGTGCCTAGGCTCGTGGCTAGCTACGGCTTATAAGGCACGGGCTAGCTAGAGCTGACCGTTGGGGAAGTCGTTGGTCGTTGGCTGCGTCTAACTGTTTGGGCAAGGTGGTTGCCCTGCAGGTGAGACGCGCCGATATTAACGGTAACAGTAACCGCTAGAGTTACTGTCCCGTACACATGATATTGGATATGCAAACCTCTAGATTCAAATCAATCTGACCATATTTGCATCTGCCCCCCTGTGCTATGCCAAACTGTAGGACTCATGAGCAAGAGATAGACCGCGAACCAAAAATCCCAACCTCTCCAATGGCGGTGACGATACCGTCTAAAACATACATGTACCCGTATCCAGGTTTTTTTTTTTTATCTATACGTGTTCTTTTTTGGATACAGTATGAAATATAAAATGTCGCTAGTCTCCACGATACGCGGCCTGCTCCAGCCGCTGCGGGGTCGCTGATCAGCAAGGCTGTTCAGCTTGAGCTGGTCGAGACGAACCTGCCTGACCTCGGCTCCTGTGCGACTCCGGTCGTGCCGGAGCTAGGGGGGAAAGGCAGGTGAAAAACCCCCCTCGCTCAAGTCGTCGTCGGTCCCATCTCGATCCGTGCTCAACCCCGTCCGAGGTATTAGCTGCTCCTCCCGACGCAGCGCGCCACCTAGCCGAGTTTTCTCTCCTCCTTCGGGGGCTGAGAAGAGAAAATAACTAGGCTGGAGACGGTGTCCGGCTAGCTCTCCTGCCTCCGAGCCAGATTTTCTCCTGTCCCATGTCCGTGCTTTGTATGTTTCCAACACCTATATGATCGCGTTGTGGCCGTCCTTACCCTCCCCCGGTGGTTTACGTTGTTAGGAGGCCGCCTTTACGAGCAGTGTGCCGTTACGATAACCCTTGGCACACTACATGAGGCAGCCTATCGATAACCGGGTGCCGACTAGAGAAGGGGTTGGTAGAACACATGGATCGAGTCGCCGGTCCTCAAAAGATGGTGGGTACGGGAATTTTTCCAAACACCCCCGTACCGGGCTTTTCCGACGGCGGGTGATCCTAAGGACCGCCGCCGCCAGACCGTGCCGCTCCTCCGGCTGCGACCCACCTCCGTCCCGCAAAGCATTAGGCCTCGCCCCAAGGGGAGACTTACGGCTCTCGCAGGGCTGGCGACTGCTAGCGAGCGCCGTGCCCTAGCGCTGCTTCCCAGCTGTCCGCCGCCAACTCCAACACCCTCGTCCCCCCGCCGATCCGTCCGTACCTTCTTCGCCAAAAACATTTCGCAAACGCCGCTCCCGCCCCATCGTCGGGAGAGTATATGCGAGTATTTAGTCGCGGGAAAGACATATCGGACTGGCCGAGCGGGAGATCCATGTGCCGGTGTACGGATATTATGTTTTTCCAAAACCCTCCGTACCGGGCTTCCCGGCAACTGTTGATCCCGCGGATCGCAGTTGTCGGTACCTCGTTTAGCCCCCTACCGTGCCATGCTTGGCACGGCTACATGGTTACCAACGCCCACCGCGTGGAGGTAGAGGTAGGTGCCGACGGGCCTGCGAGCGCACCCCTCTCCGGGGCCGCCGCCGCTGCGCCGCCGGCGGGCGCCGGATCGCCGCAATTCCGCTTTGCCTAGCACGCCTTCGGCTCATTCGGTCCATGACTACTATCCCTTCGCTCTAGAAGATGGGGGCCGGTTGGTGCCTATCGCGGTTGAGTTGGTTGACCAGCCTACTTATTTTGGTGGCATTTCGTCGTCTCCCTGGCATGTGTGGTTTAGACTCTCGTACATTGCGTTCTAATAGTTCTGTCCGCGTGCATCATTTTGTTCGTCGATCTACTTATGTTTCCTTTCGGCGTTTTGGGGGGGGTGTGCGGCGAAAACTCATGTAACGTCGAATTCATGCAACCCCTAGTACTCTTCATGGTACTTTGGGTTCATGTCTTCGCGTTTCTTTACAAGAGGGCAATGATGGTGCTTTGACATGCCTTCTTGTTCCTCGGGCTTAGGCATGTGGGCGTTTTTTTCGTTGCACCTTTTGCTTTGTGGTTTCCACTGCCTCTTTTTTGGATACTTGCAATAAAATATATTACTTTTAAATGTTCATATTGACATGTTTTAGAGGTTAAAATTAAATTGGGGGCGAGAATGGTTGGGCGTTGCCACGACGTTACAAAGTCTAACCGCTAGATTACGCATATCACAGTGGCAAAACACGGACAAGCGTGACCCCTATATATGACGTACAAATATGTCATATATATGACTTAAATAAGTCGTCCATCTTTTGCCTTTGCGCGAGCACAGCTCACGCAACGGCATCTAGACTCTAGTAGTCTAGCAAGGTGAAGATCTCCACTAGCACAAAGTGTAGCTACTATCGAACCAACTCACACAATAATTATGGCAAACAATATACAAGAAACACATGTACCATACATGGGACGACAACGGCGACGTGAGGTCACCACCATTTAATATTGCATCGCAATTTGAAACTTTGCATAATCTAGTTCACCAGCTGCTCTTGAAAGTATACAACGATCGAACAAAACCACCAACCCCTAACAAGCATCATAACATTCCGATAGTACCGGCCGACGCCGTACCTGAGGGTGGGAGCGTGGAGGAGTACGCCACGCTTGTATCTTCTAATTCGACCAATACCGCGACATCGACCCGTGAGACTGGATTTATTCGCGAGAGCATTCAACGACATCTTACCACCGGTAAGCGCATGTGCTCCGGGATGACTCTAGACGCCTCGACATGACGAAATAGACAAATTTATAACCGAGGAGAAACAAATTTCATGTAGTGCTATAGTCTTATAGTGCTGAGTCACAGCCGCACTATCACGATGCTACTCGACCAACATGGTTGTGTAGCAACTTGCTTACCACACAAAACTATGTCTCTCGACACTCCCCCTTGCTACGCAGGCAAGCCCATGATGGAATTTTGCAACTTGGTGTGCCTTGCACTCACTAATGGCTTGGTTAGCGCACCCGCAAGCATGTTCTCCGTCGCACAGTATTGTACCTCGATGTCTCCGCTTTCCACCTTCTCCCGACAAAAGTGGCACCTCACGTCCATGTGCTTCCTGCGTCCGGTCGTCGAGCTATTCTTGCTGAGAGCGATACATCTCTGATTGACCTCGTGAATGGTGATGGCAGACCGGGAGTCTTGGTGAAACTCATGGAGCAATTGCTTCAAAACATCGCCTCCTGAGTGGCCGCAGTCAGCGCCATATATTCTATCTTCATCGTTGTCAACAACGCCACATGCACTTTGTTGCCGCTGACTCTTCCAACTCACCGTTGCACCGTTGAGCATGAACACATACCCCGTGCGAGAACTCCGCTCGCCAATATCACTCGCGTAATCAGAATATGACTATCCTACCAGCTCTGATGAAGGTGCGCCTTTGTACATCAACACTGAATATGCGGTTCCCTTGAGGCAGCGGAGCACCCTTTTGGCTTGCTCCCAATGTGACTGAGAAAGGTCGGACATGTACCTACTGAGATGGCTAACAACCATTGTTATGTCGGGCCGTGTGCTGACGGGAGCGTACAACAAGCTACTGACCAAGCTTTGGTGCGGCACTGGACCGGGAGGCAGCTTCGATGTCGACGTCTCCACACAATTGCTCAAAGCATCGACCGCCATAGGTGAGCCCACTGGCTTGCAATCCACCATGTTGATACGCTCCAGCATATCTAAGACGTATTGCCGCTGTCCAATCGTGATGATGCGGTTGCCACGATCACACTCGACTCTCATGCCAAGCAACAAAGACGTTGGACCGAGGTCTTGCACGTTGAACCTCACGCCGAAAGCCAACTTGAACCCAACGATGAAGCTACCCACTGGTCCGACGATGGTGATTGATCCCATGTACAACGCCAAGACATAAAGCTTAACCTCCTTGATGAAGACGTAAATGCCGGGATCCACCTTGAATTGGCTGAAGCCATACTCCTCTAGCCATGATGTGATTATCTTATTCCAGTTCCCAAGAGCTTGCCTGGGGCCATACAATGATTTTTCAACAAGCACACTCGCTCTTCTTCATTGACGCCGGTGTTACTGAATCCTCCCGGTTGCCTCATGTAGATTTCCTCCTCGATATCGGCCTCCGAGAATGCCGTCACCACATCAAGTTGCTCCACCTCCCAATCATTATAAGCAGCAAGCGCGAGCAACGTACGAATAGAAATCACCCTTACTGTGGGAGCGAAGGTCTCGTGGTAGTCCACACCTTTATCCTGAGTAATCCCGCGAGCCACAAGTCTTGCTTTGTACCCTGCAATCTGCCCATTGGCATACCGCGCTTAAGCTTGAACATCCACTTGGAATCCACGAGTTTACGGCCGGCAAGACAAGGGACCAATGTCTAGATTTTTCGATATACAAGTGAGTCGTACTCGCTTTTGACAACTGCCTCCCACTCCCCCACTCCCCCCACTCCTAACACACCTCCAACTCAATTATAAACCCACTTGTTGCCGGTGGTGGGCGGTCAATCGATGGTGCGTTGGCTACACGATGGTTGCTCTTGCAGCACGGGTGCGGTAAGCATGCTATCGTCGCACCCCCATCTCGTTAACAGCCCATGCCTGCTCCAACATAAGTGATAGAGCACTCACCTACCCTTTTGCCTGACCGACACGCCATAATAGTAGGAAAGAGTGTATCTTAGGTCACTACCAAAGCGGATTTTGTATATCCTTTCCAACCATTATTTTTTGGCGCTCAGTCTTACAGGTGGAGACTGCGAAAAAAAACGCCAAGGCGGTTGTGCGTGGTGGGGAAACTGCGTACATTGTGCTATAGCCACCGCCTCCAACCAACCTACCGCCGGAGATTATTGTCGCCAATGTGGCAGGCCAACGGACATGGAAGGAGTGGCTACTGTGGACAAGGATGTGTTTGTGTCGGCTGTGACTGAGACGACTTACGAGGTTTTTAACTCGTAATTTCCACAAGGTGGACGCGCAGCCGCGACAACAACCTTCAAGAGCGTCCCCATCGACCTTGTGGCGGCCTTTTGCGACGCCGAGCCGGGCATGTGGAGGAGAATCAATGTCACATCCAGCTCAAGCAAGCGTCGAGTGAAGTATGTCACCACCCGAATGGAAAGTATTGCTTCGCTTGTCTGTTTTCACGAAAAGCATGGTGATTCGCCGAGGGTTGTGAAAAGCAAGAGCCGAACTCGCGCGATGCGGGCGAGTGCGCGGGTGGAGCAGCATAAGAGGCGGGCGAGCTTCAGTTGGGTTCGGTTGACGGACAACGGCGACATCGTCACTCTTTCTCCCTCCGTTCATAGTGGAGGTGACAGAGACTCCGTGGAAAAGAGGTGGCAAGCTGCGTAGCATACTCGGCACGCTGCGCTTCCACACGGCCATCGTGTCGGCCACGGCTGGGAGTGAAGTGCAACTCCATGAGGCCTACCACCTCACAATGAATTACATGTCTGCATGGCCCATATTATACCGACCCCAAAGCATATTCAATGAGCGAACTATAGGATTTATGTGGCAACACTTTCCAACACATGTTGGGGTTCCGGGGGAGTCGGACGCGCTTTGATCGGTACAAAGTAGGGACTGCACTGCACCAAAGCATGTTTCATATCCCTTAGTGGGTCTGATTATGGACACATATGTACGATGGACTCCGGGGGAGTCTTGGCCCTCCACATATAGGTGGTCGCAGTGTATGCACGATGCGCGGAATTCATTCATATGCACAATATATTCCAATCGGGTACCGACTTTCGGGGCGGTCCTTGGATAAGGCGTACAACTCCGTTCCATGAGGCGTGGGTTCCAACCCCCCTCATGGCATTTCTAACATGTTATGGGCCCTTTGCGTTTACAACGAGGCTACCGGCCGGAGTTCATGGGATGATGTCCATTAAGGGGGAGTGTTGATATCCCTTAGTGGGTCTGATAATGGACACACATGTACATTGGACTCCGGGGGAGTCTTGGCCCTCCACACATAGGTGGTCGCAGTGTATGCACGATGCGCGGAATTCATATGCACAACATGTTCCAATCGGGTACCGACTTTTTGGGCGGTACTTGGATAAGGCGTACAATTCCGTTCCGGGAGGCTTGGGTTCTATCCCCCCTCATGGCATTTCTAACATACCCACCACCCCCTTACATGGACGTTGCAAGGTCACGGGCGAAGTGAGAAGGTCCAGAGGAAGGGGATGCACCAATGCATCTAAGGCGTCTTGCTAAGGAGACTAAGGAGCTGCGGGAGGAGCAGGGGCGGCCGGAGCTGTGGGATGAGGGCACAGAGAGGAGCATCAACACCTCTGATTTCATGGATGGAACAGATGGACGATAAGGCTAGGGATCAGCCATCGATGCATCGTCGATAGTATCATCATCATCTGGTGATAGTGCCATCGATGTGTTAGGTTGCAACATCGACACGATGGCAGTATTGCTAGTATCAATGCCATCAATTATCAAATCAATTGGAAAATGTTGATTATTTAAGCCCGATGTATCGATATATCGTCCCAAATATCGATACATCGGCGATAATATCGGCTTAAATTGCCATCGATGTCAGCATCTCAAACTATCAACACTATCAACATCGACAATCCAAGATATCAATACCATCAACATCGACGTTTCAAAATATCATTACCATCAACATCGACAAAATTCACTTGATCCCTAGCCTTAACGGACGAGCGAGTAGCTACACCTCACGGTTCATTGTCGACATTGAGGATGTGAGGTGCGGTCCGCACTTGATGACCAAATATAGACGATGCAAGGCGAAGCAACGCCTAATTGCTGAGAGGGAGCCTGCACGACCAGATGATGAGTGCACGAGCACCCGGCAGCGACCACGGTTGGCATGTAGAACACATAAAGACTAGTAGTCAATTTTTAAAATTCGTCTATGTACATATGTTATATTATTTTAATTTTTGATGCGCTTTGCTGCATGCTCCTTTAGCTCCAACTTTGATTGCATATGCCTTCCGCATGGGCGTGTGTGGTTGGGCACGGTGGGCGGGTCCATGCATGTCTCGGTGATGCGCCATTAGAGTGTTGCGCTTGAGTACTTGCCCAGTCATGCTCAGCGTGAGCTTTCCCGTGCATGTGACGCGTTGCCCTTGATAGTTACCGCCTTGACAGTAGGCTTGTTTCACCTCCATGTTTGCATGCTCCATGAATTGCGCGTTGTAGCGATCAATGCAGCCATGCGCCTCCATCCATGTCGGGAAGTGTCAGACCACTAAATGCATGTACGGAGTTACATCCGATGCTGAATTAACATCCAAAAAGGTAATGACATTCCCTCCGCGGCGGCGCGTAGTGCTTGAGCTTATGTTTGTCTATCAGCTGCATCATCCCCATGGTTTGTACTCCATGCCGCATTCATGCAGTCTTTCGCTTCCCATACCTTGTAGGCTTTTGCAGCACAAGGGTCGGAGGGTGACAGTATTGCGTCTAGCACAACTCCACGGCCCCCCACCATCTTGTTGACCTATAGACCGCTCAGGGCCGGAACGTCCGCTTTGGTGGGGTTTTTGCCTTTGCCAATTTGGACCTTGATTTCCCTCCCCGGCAATCCGATGACAGCCAATGCTTTCTCATCCGCTTGTGTTGTTGCCACGTTATTGCACCTCTTCTAGACGGTGTGCCACAGCACGTGTCGGCAAGTCTGGATTCCGGCGTGCAAGGTGTCCCCAATCTTGTCCACTTGATTCATCATAATCATAGCGGGGGGGCACAAGTGCCGCTGTCCGAAGTGGCTGAAGTGGTAGTCTTGTCGCCCGTGTTGATTGTCGGACGGGGGCAGGTCTCCATGCGACTTGACGCGGAGGCTACACCCATGGCACAAGAACGGCTATGTCAGCCTATATTCGTCTCCAAACGCGTGGGCCAGCATAGCTGCAAAGACATTTATCTTCTCCATGGGCGGTGTGATGCCCTTGCGATGGTAGTCGGCTGGGATAACATGCTTGTTCTGGCGGGCCAAGTCGCAAATGAAGCAAAAGAAGATAGATGTTGCCCCAGCATGCCCAAAGGCCCCACCCTAAAACGCCATGTCACCACCCAAGACAAGCTTGAAGGTGTAGATCGTGCCATGCACCTCTATGCCCGGACCATCACATAATTCTCTCAGCTCGTGCTTGATCGCCCGAAGTTGTGTAACAAACTGGTCATACTTGTCATGCCCCTCGTACAACATCATCTTCACTCCGTTAGGGATGTTGTTGAAGCCCCAACCTTCCAGCACGAATCCACGTGCATCAACCTCGTTTAGCACGGGCTTGAGGATGGTAAGCATAGCTTCGTGGTGACCCATTTTGAAGCCCACACTGCCGTCATCTAGTTTTCGAGAATAACAACACGAAAAATTTAGTGAATGAAACAAAACAACGTTTAGTTTTTGTGCACTGAAAGTCAAACGCCTATTTGTCTTTTGTTAAGTATCCCAGCAACTCACCGCAAAACTGGATGACGATAACCTTGCTTGGCGGTAGTTGCTGAGCAGGGAACTACACTAGCATGCTTCGAAGTGCCTGAATCACTGCGACAGTGGCCCTCTTGCAGTCGTTTGATAGTTGCAACCCCGACAGCTCTAAGACTCGAGACTCCCTCTGCCAAACATCACTTTTGCTCGGCAACAACGGAACTCGCGTGCCGTGCGGCAGCAAGACTACCTCGTGCTCACCGGTCTCTTCATTCTACCTCTTCCCTAATGTGTGTATCAGATCCTGGTAGAGCCGCTAAGTGATCTTGCACGTTACCCTGACGAAAGAGGCCCGCGCGACTGTGCAATGACCAATGCTCACGCAGTGCGTCCACCACACGCTCCTCGACAGCGGTATATAGTCCACGCTCACTGCACACCGACTCGAGTACGTCCGGAAACTCGTTAAAGAAGCAGTTTAGAAGGTGCACGACCGTTTCACCCTCGATACCCCCCTCGTAACGCTTGTCTAGGTATTGCTTGAGTCTCACTACTTCGCGGCGTTTAAAGCCACGGTAGTCGGCACTCTTCCTAACCGGTGGTGCGCTAATGCGCTTCGCCTGCGGTCGGAGGCCTCCGAAGGCACGGCGCGCCATACGTGCCTTTGCAGCCCTAGCTTTCATCCTACACCTTACCGCGCTTAGGCTACCACTCGAGTCCTTGGCCTTTTACTTACGAACAGTGCAACCCAACGAGTCGCGTTGATTACATGCCTTCGCGAGCTGCGCGGTGTGCGCTGTATCCGACTCGACTGCCACAGCGCGTAGCTCCTTAACGCCCACTTCCTTATCACGCTACCGTTGACTCTCCGACTCGAGTTGATACTCCAAAGAGTCAACTTGATTCTTCAGTTTGTCGATCTCCTTTTCGAGGCGTCCCACCTCAGCTCGGAGTGTCGTTAGCTCCGCAGCCGGTCGCTGATGATACGTACTTGCCGCTGCATCATCCTTCTCCGCTTGCTCTTGCGCGGCTGCCTCCGCAGCTTTTGCCCGTTGCTCATGATCTTTCACCCGTTGTTTACGCTGAAACTTCCATCCACTCATTCGTTTCCCGCTGCCTTTAGCGGCAGGCTGAAGCCCGTCGAGCTCTTCGGGAATCGCGCCGGCCGATTTCGAAATAGTTACTGCTAGCGGCATAATGCGCCATCATGACAATGAACAACACCCCCTTCTCAAACTTGAATTCAAACGACGACCGGTCAGCTCGAGCGCGATAAGGCCACAAGCAGAGGTCATATTTAAGCAACCTAGCAACGAGGGCCTTGGGGGCTTGAGTAAGGTACGTGGGCGCGTGTAGGCGGTCCGTAACACAAGGGGGGTTCTACGCACATGTACACAATTATCGAGTGTATAAAAAAAACGCGTTTTCGGCGTTTCAGGAACGCCGTGCGGGGATCTCACAACACAACCACGCCCCGCTAACGTTGAAGTCGCACACGCTAATGCTATTTCACGCGAAATTAATAAGAAGCATCCGTCTACCCCTATCGCCCTCCCCATAACACTTACCTCACCTCCCTTACCTTGTTTACACTATTTCTCTCCCCCTCCCCTACCTTCTCCTCCTCCCACCGCCATTACTACACTCACCACCCCCTCTTAAGCCCCGAACGACCACCCGTTCCAAGAAGCTTCTACTCGCCGGCTCGCGCACGACCTCGACGAACGGACCCTCCGGAGCCTCGCACCCTCGCCCTCCACAAGCTTCGGCCGGCAAGGCCGCAAATCATCCCTAATTCCACATCGGATGAGCCAAACGGCCCGGAGGTTAGACCCCATAACCCCTCCCCCCCCCACCTCCCTACCTGACATCCGACAACGCATTGTAACTAATCCGCACTCGGCCTCGCTCCCACTTATACCATCAAAATTTCAACCCCCAAACTTGCACCATCAACTTACACAACTGCCTCTTTGACTTTAACCTTGAATATGGCCTCCCCACCCCCATCGGCAACCTCGACTCCTCCGCGGTGCTCTCCTTCTAGTGGGGCGTTACCAAGAACTAACCAACTTATACTCCATAACTACCTCCCTCGCTAAACTACACTCCACCACCTCTGAATCCTACACCATAATCACCAATAACGAAGTTGATAATTGTCACAACCATATGGTCTACCCTAACCAATGGACTAACCTCTCTAACAGAGGCCCACCCCCACACCCGGCCACACCCAATCACCCTCTATCAGTCCTCACTTGACAACACTCCCACTTTGGACTCCTCCAAGCAACCCACACCTGTGCTACCTAGATTGACTCCCTCCATCACCCTCCCCCACCATCCCTTCTCACTCGCTCCCTCTCCCTTTTCGCCTCCTGGAACACTACCCCCCCCCGGCCCGTTGGCATACTAAGATTACTTAACCCCCCTCGCCAAAACGACACGTCTCACGCGTGGTCGTGCGGGACCTACGCCCTCTTCCGTACCTAATTTATCCTCATAACACCCCCCGACCAGATATACAACCCCCCTACTTCGACCCCCGAACCACTGTCTACTCCCTACACTCACTCATGTGGCGCCACACCTTCAGCTCCACTCCCCTCCCGATCGGGCGCTCCCAACTGCTTACGTCCCTCCACCCCCCCAACCCTCCTCCCTCCCTCCACCCCCGCACTCCAACCATCCCCCACCTCCGACCCCCCCCCCTCGCCCCCCTTACCCCCCCCTTACCCATGTAGCCTGCCCCTCAGACGACTCTCCCCACCCTCCCGCCCCTCACCAATCTTTCCACACCATATAGCCCAACCACTCCACCTCATCAACCTCAACACCCGCGGCCTCCACACATCCATCATGTACGTCGAACACCTCACTACCACCCACCACCCCGACGTCCTCATCCTCACCGAAACCAACCACGCAACCCACAAATCCCGCTAGCGTCTCGTCTTCCCCCACTACCTCCTCAAAAGTACTCGACCACACTACTCACCTGTGCTGCAACCCAATGCATGCGTTCTCTTCGCGGTCCGCAAGACCTCATTCCAATCCGCCACTGTCCTAACCCCGCCCTCCCACCTCACCCCTTCCATCGTTGGCCTATCTCTCATCCCACACTCAGGCACCCCCTGCCTTCTCCTCGGAGTCTACATGCCCCAACTCCACACCCTCCAACTGACCCGCATGTACGCATAAGTTGCAGCGTGGGGACTCCGCCTTGCGGACGACCACCTTATCACCGCGTCCTTTAGGGGGAGACTTCCAAACGACCACTGCACAAGGTACCGGAAATCCCGCCATCACCTCCCTACTATTATCCCACCTCCGTCCCCTCCACCCCCCCATCCCCACCTTCCCCCGCAGCGGCGGCTGCCTAGACCACTGGCTCTCCACGCCCCCCTCACCCCTCGGCCTCTTCCCGGCCGCCTGCTCGGTCTTCCCCTCCCCCACACACTTCACCGATCATTCGGCCATCCACCTCGTCATTCATGTCCCCTCCACTCTCATCGCTCATGCCCCCCCGCCCAATGACTCCCCTCACACACACACCACACCACCCGCAAATTCACCTTCCAACTCCCCCTCACACCCAACCACATAAAATAATACCAATACAGCACGCCCTCCCTCATCAACCAAACCGCCGCCCTCCATGCTGCGATTCATAACACACCTTCACCCACTGCCTCCCATGACACCCTCGACACTCTCGCCTCGTAATTCACCACCCTCCTCTCCCACCACATGGACCACGCAGCCACCATCTGGCCCCTCCTCCCCCCGAAAAAAACCCAACCCCCTACCACGTCCCCCGACCCCACCTGGCTATCTAAGAAAACACGCAAAGTCATTCAAAAGCTTCGCCGATATAGCATTAACTGAGCCCCCCCCCCTCGCCCATGCTCTCTTACAAGCGACCCAATATATCGCCCCCGATACCATCAAACAACAGTGTCAATCACTCATACGCCACCTCCTCCGCAGCACCACCACAAACAAATTGATAAAAATAAAATCCCGCGCCAATACGGCCTATGACGCTTGCCCGAAATCCTCCCACCGTCTCTTGAAAATTAAAAGCGGCCTCCTCCCCCACAGCCGCGCAACCTTGACCCTCCATAAAATCACCCGACCCGATAAAACAACCGTAACCTCCCCCACCGAAGTCCTCGCGGCAGTCCACTCGCACTTCGACGCCTAACTCAGCCGCGCTACCCCACCCGCACACCCCATCCCTTCGTGGGAACACCCGGACAGCCCCGACCGCTTCGTCATCAAACCCCGCGGGGACAACTCCCTCACCCTCGCCGACGTGACAACCCGCGATAAATTCGATAAAACGATTAACTCACTCGGCACGGGCAAGGCCCCCGGCCCCGACGGTATCCCTAACGAAATCATAAAATTCCTACCCCTATCGACCCGATCCGCCCTCTTCTCCCTCCTCTCTCTCCTCGCCCACAAGGCCTACACCCCCCCAATGGTGCCACAGCACCACATGCCTACTACATAAAGAAGGTGACCCTATCCTCCTCGACAACTACCGTACCGTCGCCCTCATGAACAACCTTTTTTAACTCTGGACCGGACTAATCAAAGATGCAGGCTCGAGATACGCCGAAACCCACGGCATCCTAAGCGACCAACATGACGGATTCCGGCACCACCGCAGCATACCCGACGCTCTCCTCTCCATCATCTTGATGATGGAGGACGCCAAAATTCATAATAAAGATATCTACGTCATGTACGCGGACTTCGAAGGCCCCTTCAATGCCGCCGACCACCGCATCATGTTCAAACACATGCGCCAACTCGGTATGCCCCCCACCTTTGTCGACACTTGCGAACAACTCCACGGTGTCTCTTCCACCGATTATATCACCCCATACGGCTCCACCCCCTCCATCGACATTAATCGAGGCACCCTGCAGGGGGACACCCTCTCCCCCTTCTTGTTTACCCTCTTCCTCGAACCCTTCCTCCGCTGGCTCACGGTGGGCAGCAAGGGACACCGCCCCGGCGCCCCTACAACAAACGTCAGAACCCACAGCTACCTACCCCGGCCACGGCTTCGCCGACGACCTCAGCCTCGCCACGAGCCCACCCCCAACATGTCCATCCAGCTCCGGAAACTCTCCCTCTTCAGCGCCTACACAGGTATGACTGTCAACATCCAAAACTGTTGCATTACCGGCGCCCTCTAGCGCTCAGGCAACGCCATCTCCCTCGCCAACCGCACCCTCCTTGCATCCCGCCTCTAAACACAAAACATCACATCAACTCAGGCCCCTACCCCATCCCTTTCATCGGCCCCTCGGACACATACCGTGTCCTCGGAGTCGATCTAAACACTTCTCTCACCTTCACCAAGCTCTGGATGGAACTAAAGCGCACTACAACATCCCTCAGCACTGCCCTTTCCATATCCCTACTCACGCAATCCCTCAGGATACGTGTCATCCGCGGCCTCCTAATCTGCAAGAACTTCACCCTCCAACTCGGCCTCTTCAGCGACTCCTAGCTGGACACCCTCGAAGACCAAATCTGCCGAGCACTCCGCTCCGCCGTCTCCTCGGTGCGCAACCTCCCTCGCACAGCCCTCCACCGCCCAACCTCCGACCTCGGCTACGGCCTCCCCTCCCTCAAAGCCCACGCCGCACAACTCACAGTATGCCACCTCCACAAAGTCATGAACACCCCCGGATACATAGGCCACATGGCCAGAACACACATACGCACCATTTCCACCACATACACCCACTGGCCCGCCGAATCCATCATGACAGGCAGCACCTCCCCTCCCACACTCCGATGCTTGGTACGGGCCCAACGCGATGCATGCACCATGTTCCACAATATCCCTCCACTCTCCCTCACCAACCCCATCGCCTCCACACTCCGCGCCCACTTCACCACCAAGACAACACCCTCCGCGTATCACTCCGCGACAAAGCCATCCACATTACCGACCAACACACTTACAAACAAGCATACTGCGATTTCACACCTCGCCGAACACACACATCCCTCCTCCCCGCCTCACCCCCCCTTGGCGAAACAAAATCACCACATGGCAACAAGTCCTCCTTCCCGCCACCGACACCTCCATCGTCCTCTAATCTTGCAAATCCATATCCACACTCACGGGGTCCACCACCTCACTCTTAGTCCCCATTCCCCTTCTCGCAGCAGTCCTCACCGAACCCCTCGATACTATCCACAACCGCCTACCCATCACACACCTCACCCCTAGACAAGCATCTCCCCCACCACCATCCACCCCTCATGAATTCCCTTCTTATCCCCCCACCTCCCCCGCTCCCCCACCACCCTCTCACCCGGCATTCATACCCCTTGCACCAAAACCCCCCTCCCATGGCACCCACCACACATATCGAGACAGAATACCTCTCACCATCAGACCACCACTACCCTCCCTGCGACGTCACACGCATCATTTCCAAACACAAAGACACTAAATACAACCAATCACAATACATGGTAGAATGGGCCCCGGAATACCTCACGGAATGGGACATCCAACTCCAAATCGATGACGGCTTCCGCCTCATCTCCTCAACCCCCACATATGTACGTCTCCCCACCCCCTCCCCCACCGCTTGCTCTATCTGCCATGACCCCCTCCACACAGACCCCACCTCCACCTATTGCACGTGCCCGCACTTTGCCGTCCATTCCCGATGCCGCCCCGCTCAGGGACCCGTCACATGGCACTGCGACTGGTGCGAACGCGGCCAACAACACGACCTCACCCGCCTACACGAGGTCCAAAGGGGCCCTTGCCTATAGCTCCACGAAATCATCAGTGAGACCCCCTTTGGCCCCACAACGGTCACTACATTTAACTTAGGCTTTGTCCCCTCCACCACAACCATCCTACCCGACCCTAGACCCCCCCCCATGGACGCACCCCCTCATCACATTCAACCACGACCCCATCCACCCCGAACTCGACATGCTCCCCACCGGCAATTTTACCATACACTCCCACTCAACACTACATGACACCACCATCCTTTGCACCCCCGACGGCCGCGCGGTCTCTACCCTCTCCGGCCCCCGCACCCGACACCTATTCCAACTCTTCCGCCCCGATCTCACACAATACTCGTTCGAAGAGGAGGTCTACCACCTCATCACCCGCCTAGGCTCCGGTTCAGAAATTCACTCACCCACACCCGCCACCACCACACGCAACAAATGGGCCACTCGAGAAGACTTAATCACAGCACTTCGCACCACATTCCGCATCCAGACAGAACTCTACACAGACCCCCTTAACAAATCACTCCACTCCCACACCTACCACTCACTATACTCCGAAGACATAGTCATCTCATCCAGCGGCAGCAACGCCCCGCACAGTTGGCACGGCAGTACGGCACCAACATCGCCAATCCGGAATACGACCACGAATGCGTGCGCCGCGGCATGGAACACGCAATCACGAGCGCCTACTCCACCGCATCACACACACCCAGCTCCACCATCCTCATACGCCCCCGATGGGAACACATACCATACCACAATTTTAAATACTTCACCTCTCCATACACCCACCACCTCTACACCCTTCCCAATGACGCAAACACCTTCTTACCCCCCGACCAACACACATGACACCGCACCCCCACCCCATTCGGCACACGCTGGATGGTCGACATTTACCTCGTCGCCAACCCCCTCGCACTCTCCGCCTTGCCCTCACACGCAGCTATGTCCGCCCTCCACAACACACTCGAATCGATATACGACACACACCTTCCCAACCCCACCATCACCATCCCACCTCTACACCTCTTCGACACTTACTCACCCCACTCATTTAGTAGCCCTTTCGTGGAGCCACTTCTCGGCATTTATTTAGTCATGGGATCCGCAGTGGTTGTGGAATTTCTAATTTGAATGATGTTTTTGCGTAGCGGTGTGTTACCGTTACTGTAGAAGGATAAAGGTTTTGTGTAGATATTAGTACACTATAGGTTATTGTCGCTTATTATTGTTAAATTATAATCATGGTTTGAAAACACATCTTATTAACGCCCGCCTGTCACGTTGACATGGATCAAATGCTCCTTACAATCATTTCAATTTGATGCACCTTTCCATATCGACTGTCACGCGAGTGTCTATCAAAACCGCAAACGTGGTGGGTTTTTTTTAAATGTCCCCTAAACCAATGTCATACAATTCGCATTGATCCCGCATATTTTGTTTCAATGAATTTGCTGTGTAGCTATGAAATGAAATGAAATTGTTTACAACAATACCAATATAAACCGGCTGCTGTCTATGGGCCCCCCCTTGTGCTACGCCTAACTGGACTTAGAAGCGTGAAGTAGACCGTGAACCACTAATCCCAACCTCTCCAATGGCAGTGACGATACCGTCTAAAACATACTCATAAACAAGTAATGCCTGCATACAAGTATGAAATATAAAATGTCGCTAGTCTCCACGATACGCGTCCTGCTCCAGCCGCTGCGGGGTCGCTAATCAGCAAGGTTGTTCATCTTGAGTTGGTCGAGGTGGACTTGCCTGACCTCGGCTCCTGTGCGACTCCGGTCGTGCCGGAGCTAGGGGGGAAAGGCAAGTGAAAAAACCCCTTCGCATAGGTCGTCGTCGGTCCCGCCTCGATCCGTGCTCAACCCCGCCCGAGGTATTAGTTGCTCCTCGAGACGCAGCTCGCCACCTAGCCGAGTCTTCTCTCCTCCTTCGGGGGCTGAGAAGAGAAAATAACTAGGCTGGAGACGGTGTCCGGTTGGCTCTCCTGCCCCCGAGCCAGATTTTCTCTTGTCCCCTGTCCTTTTTCCGTCTGTTCCCAACACCTATTTTATCGCGCTGTGGCCGTCCGTACCCTCCCCGGTGGTTTACGTTGTTAGGGGGCCGCTTTTACGAGCAGTGTGCCGTTACGATAACCCTTGGCACACTGCATGAGGCAGCCTATCGATAACCGGGTGCCGACTAGAGAAGGGGTTGGTAGAACACATGGATCGAGTCGCCGGTCCTCAAAAGATGGTGGGTACGGGAATTTTTCCAAAAACACCCCGTACCGGGCTTTTCCCGCGGCGGGCGATCCTAAGGACCGCCGCCGCCAGACCGTGCCGCTCCTCCGGCTGCGACCCACCTCCGTCCTGCGCAGTATCAGGCCTCGCCCCAAGGGGAGACCTAAGGCTCTCGTAGGGCTGGCGACTGCTAGCGAGCGCCGTGCCCTAGCGCTGCTTCCCAGCTGTCCGCCGCCAGCTCCAACACCCTCGTCCCTCCACCGATCCGTCCGTACCCTTCTCCGCCAGAAAATATTTCGCAAACGCCGCTCCCCCCCCCCATCGTCGGGAGAGTATCTGCGAGTATATAGTCGCGGAAAAGACATATCGGACTGGCCGAGCGGGAGATCCATGTGCCGGTGTACGGATATTATGTTTATTCCAAAACCCTCCGTACATGGCTTCCCGACAACTGCTGATCCCGCGGATCGCAGCTGTCGGTACCTTGTTCAGCCTCCTACCGTGCCAAGCTTGGCACGGCTATGGGGTTACCAGCGCCCACCGCGTGGAGGTAGAGGTAGGTGCCGACGGGCCTGCGAGCGCACCCCTCTCCGGGATCGCCGCCGCTGCGCCGCCTGCGGGCGCCCTATGTAGCTATATTTCATCGCTATTGTCGAACAAAAAGGATGTGTGTGTGGATAGTTATATACTCTCAAATGTTATCGTTGAAATCTAGTTTGGGATTAAAAAAAAAGAATATCACCACAAATTGGTCCGATCAATTATTGCATGATATGAACATACCTCGACTCTTTTGTGCTATTTGATCACACCATTTGAATCACCATTATATGTAGGTGTGCCGCGAAGCCTGGAGAATTATCCACTCGCTTAGCGATAACATGCTGCATAAGATCCAATGCGCCCTAGACGAGAGCCGCCAACCCTACAAACGCATGCCTAGTGTTGCAAAAGCGCAACCTGCGAGCACAAAGGCACACGTTTGGCTGGGGGACTTCTTCGACCCCAAGAGCGGAATGACGGAGAAGCTACCGAACCCTTTGGGAACAAGTAAAGCATGGACGTTGCCCTCTCACATGCCGAAGGAGGAAGTTTATCGCAATTACAAACACGGTGTTGGTGCTCTTCCCGTTACGCGGCCACGTTGACAATTTCATTGAATGCATGGACTTGAACTTGCCCATGAAAATTTACTGACTTGTATTCATTCGTTTCGCTACACTAATTTTGTAGCAACCCGCATCGATGTCGACATGCAAGCGCGTCAGGAAAAACAGGTACTCACACGTGCGCCCAATCAAGACCGACGGCTTCGACCGATGTGTCATTTGTACCCGCACCGCAAGGCTTATCCAGTCTGCCAAGGACGACGTCAAAGTCGCCTTCGCCCAGACCGAACGTGCAACTCATTTAGAGCGAGCGCGAACAAAGCGTCTCAACTTGGAGACCGCCTGCAATCGATCGAGAGAGGATCCAAATACGTCGTTCTTCGAGATGGACGTAATGGACTCGACCAAGACCATCCTCTCACATTTTGCTCAACCCTAAACCCACCAATCCCTCCTCTACCTCCCCCGACCCCCTCACCACCGCTCCCAATCCCTATCACCTCCCCACCATCACCGAAGACTCCGCTGGACCCATGGACTCCTCCTCCACCCCCTTCACCCACACCACATCCGAACTACCCCCCGAGAGAACTTCCTCAGACCCCCCATCCCACCCCTCCCCACCCCTACCGTCTCCACCACAACATCTCTCCCCCTTCCCAACTAGTCTCCCCCCACCCCCACCCCCCACGGACGACCCCATGAACACCTCTCGCCCCTCACCGAACCAACACTCAAGCCTGCCCCTCGATTGGCGTCACCAAACCCACATGCCAACACAACAAAAAGAAGTTCCCTCCTCACCCCCTCGCCAATCCCCACTCAGCTCCCCCCCACCTCCTCCCACCCCACCCAACCTCATAATCCAGCCCCGGCTCACAGCTCCTCTCCCACATACTCCCAAACATCCACACCCTCCTCCACACCCCCTCTACAACCAACCCCGTCCCATCCGACGGCGAAATCAAGTGATGGACGGATGAACTCGAAAGATAGTACCCCACCGCCTCCGTGACCCCGGGACCCTCCGTCACTTCCAAGCCGACCTCCAAGACCGTCTCGGCCGGCAAGGCCGCACCTCGTCCGGAAAACGATAGACGCAAGGCCCACCGGCCCGGAGGTCAGAACTCCCACCTCCCTCATCATACATGATGCTAGGCAACAAAATGTAGCCACAACTACTCCAACCACACTACCGTCCCATTTCCACCCACATACCCGCACAACCACAATTCACAGCTATATTTTCAACTTTAACCTCTCATACGGCCTCCCCCCCTCAACAGGTAGTTTCGATATATATCTGCGGTACTCCCCTTCCAATGGAGTCGATACCAAGAACTAGCCACCGTCTACTCCATAGCTATCTCACTTGCCAAATTTTACTCCTCCTTCGACTCCTTCACAATCATCACCAATAATGAAGCAGGCACCTACCACAACCATAGGGTCCTCCCCCGCCAATGGACTAACCACTCCAACAAGGGCACTCCTCCACAGCCCGGTACATCCCAACACCGACTGCTTATAATCACATTGCAACACTCACATTTCGGCCTCTCACACATCACTAACACTTCTGCAACTCGAATAAATTCCCTCCACCACCGACCCCCACCGGACCTCCTCCGCCCCGCCATATCCTTGCTCTCCGCATGAAACCCCAGCAACCCCCCCCACTCCTCCCCTAAACATCCTCCACCCCCCCCCCCCAACAACTTGACACCGGCCACGCATGGTCATTCGGATCCCATGTCCTCTTCACCTATACTTCATACTCACAGTATTCCGTGACCAACCATACGCCTATCCTCCCTTTGACCCCCGCCACAGAGTATGCACAATCCAGGCGCCCGCCGGCGGCGCAGCGGCGGCGGCCCCGGAGGGGGGTGCGCTCGCAGGCCCGTCTGCATCCCCTCACCTCCCCGTGGTGGGCGCTGGAAACCCCGTAGCCGTGCCAGGCCTGGCACGGTAGGGGGCTAAGAGGGCCGACAGCTCGATCCGCGGGATCAGGAGCTGTCGGAAAAGCCCTGTACAGAGGGCTTTTGAAAAAATAATTTCTGTGCAATACCGGCACCGAGATCTCCCGCTCGGCCCGTCCAATATGTTTTTTCGCGTACAAATACTACTAAAAACAGTCCTACCTCGAGGGGGTGGGACCTATACTTCATGAGTGTTTGATTGCGAGGAGGTTACGGCCGGATCTACGGTGGGAGGTGGGTGTTGGAGCAGGTGGTGGCCAGCCGGGAAGCAGCGCCAGGAAAGGGCGCAAGACATGGTACATGCCGGTGGCCAGTCGCAGGCGGAGGAGCGGCTACGTGAGGCGGCGGCGATCCTCAGGATCAGCCGCCACCGGAAAGCCTTGTACGGAGGGCTTTTTGGATAATTGAACTAATGTCCGTACCCGGCGTTGAGCTAGTTGGGGAGTAGCACCAGGGTAGGGCGCTCACTAGCGAGCCGCCACGCCGACGAGATACATCTCCCGAGGGGGGGAGAGTAGGCTTGGGCGGCAAGGAGGCCCGTCGGGACGAAGGAGCGACAAGATTTGGCGACGACGACCCTCCGGGTCGGCGCCGCCGGAAAACCCTGTACGGAGGGTTTTGACTAATTTCCGTGCACCCGCGGCCCGACGGATCCGGCTACGGCGACCTGACCCCCCTCCTCCTCGATACCCACTACCGGATAGACGAGACCCTTGCGGGGGGGGGGGCGGGTGAGCGCGGAGGCCCCCGCTCAATAAAAGGCTGCTCGGTGGACGCGCGATCAGAGGGGGGAGGGTACGGCCGCAGGCCGGACTACCTGACAGGTACCCGGGTACCAGGCAGAGAAAAAACCGGGGAAATGAGCGGGGAAATTCAGGTGCGGAGGCCGGAGCGCCCATTTTTTCTATGTCTATGTGTCTCGGTCCCCCCCACCTGCCCTCGAGGTGACGGGGGACCTCGACAAGGAGGACCGTCGCGTCGGCGGATGCGGCGGCGACCTTGGCGGGGCTTACGGGATGGGGCGGCGGGATCGACGAGCGACCACGCGAGGAGGGATTTTTTGCCAGCCTTTCCCCTCCTATCTTCGGCAAGACCGAAGTCACGCGGGAGCTAGATTAGGCTGGCCCGTCGTCCCTCCCGAACACCGACCGGCCTCGGCCGGTCGGCACCCCGGTTCGGTGGGAGCGGGCCGAGCATCGTCAAGGTCGAGCAGTAGTTAAGTTTTGCATTTCTCGACAAGTGGTGCCAAAGGGTTACACGGAAGTGCCATCACCGGGAATCGAACCCGGCACCTCCGTGTCCGGAGCCGTACGCCGTAACCAAGTACCGCGCCTAAAAGTCGGTACCCAATGGGGATATATCTCATCTATATTCCCCCGTACTGCCCGAGCAACGGGCTCCCGCAGTTTATCCACTATTGGCGAGATAGTAGGGCCAAGACTCCCCCGGATTACGACAAACGGATGTGTCCATTATCATGCCCACCATGGGGATCTCACAACACTCCCCCTAATGGACACCATCCCATCGACTCCGGTCAAACCCTACAAACCCGCGTCATACGCGGAGGGCCCATAACATGTCAAAGGGTTACACGGAAGTGCCATCACTGGGAATCGAACCCGGCACCTCCGTGTCCGGAGCCGTACGCCGTAACCAAGTACCGCGCCTAAAAGTCGGTACCCAATGGGGATATATCTCATCTATATTCCCCCGTACTGCCCGAGCAACGGGCTCCCGCAGTACATCCACTATTGGCGAGATAGTAGGGCCAAGACTCCCCCGGAGTACGACGTACGGATGTGTCCATTATCATGCCTACCATGGGGATCTCACAACAAGTGGATTTATTTTTAGATCTGTTTCTCTTGATTACAAAATTATTACGCCGTTGCTGCTTAGGCGGGGGGACTGTGGCAATTACTGCGGTTGCTTACAGTTTTTCCACTCCCGAGGAACGTCGACACACATTGCAGATATGTGTGTCGATAGGTGTACCTTGTCGAAGAGACCCGGGCTAAACTCGCTTATAAGTCTTGTATGGCTTGGTAGAGAGGCCCGAGA
Organism: Tetraselmis chui; assembly: GCA_026401115.1. Lineage (NCBI taxonomy): Eukaryota > Viridiplantae > Chlorophyta > Chlorodendrophyceae > Chlorodendrales > Chlorodendraceae > Tetraselmis > Tetraselmis chui. Next base: position 84,315 of record JAPMLY010000973.1, read on the forward strand.
GACAGCAGTCGGTCCAGTTTGCCGGCACATGTTGTGTAAAATTTCAAATTCAAATTGCACAATCCACTCACTTCTATGGCACCACACAGTCCGCTCCACCCCCCTCCCATCGGTCGCTTACAACTTTTGGCAGCCCTCATCCCCCTCCCCTCCAACAATAGACAAGCACATACCACCCCTCTCTCCCAACCCCCTTCCCCCTCCCGCCTCCATTCCCAACCCATAACCCCACAGCACCCAACCCCAACCGCCCCGCCCCTGCACACCCGCACTCTCCCAAATACTCCACCCCACCCCCCACTCACACCCCACAGCCATACCTCCCTCACTACACAGCCCAACCACTTCACCTCATCAACCTCAACACCCGCGGCCTCCACACCTCCATCTTGGACGTAGACCACCTCGTCACCACTCACTAACCGGACGTCTCCCTTTTCATGAAAACCAATCACACATCACACAAATCAAGCTGGCGCATCGGCTTGCCCCACTACCTTCTCAAGGGCGCTCGTCCGAAACAATTACAGGTGCCCCAACCCTACGCGAGAGTCCTCTTCGCATTCTGCAACTCGTCATTTCACTCCGCCGCCACGGTCATACCCCACCCCCTCACCTCACCCCCACATAGCTTGCCTGTCTCTCACTCCTCACTCTGGCACCTCATACCTCCTTATCATGACCTACATTCCCCAACTCCACTCCACATACCTAATCCAAGTCTGTGCGGAAGTTGCCGCATGGAGACTCATACTCGCCGATGACCACCCAGCTCGCCGCGGCCTTCGTAGAGGAGACTTCCAACCACCCCACAACAAGGTACTGGACACCCCGCCCTCACCCCCTCCTCCAGTCCCACCTTCAACCACTCCACTCCTATCCCTACCTTCCCCCGCAACGGAAGCTGCATAGATCATTGACTCTCTACACCCCCCTCACCCCCTCCCCATCCGCCATCTCGGTCTACCCTTCCCCTTCACACTTCACTGACCACTCGGCCGTCCACCTCGTTTTCCCAGCTCCCTCCACCTTCATCGCTCGACCCCCTAGCCCGACAACCCCTCACAAAAACCACACTCCACCCGCAAATTCAACTTCAGCCTCCCCTTCACACAACAACATATAAGCGAATACTGTTGCGAGAGACATGGTTTTGTGTGATAATCAAGTTGCGACACAGCAATGTTGGTCAAGTAGCATCGTGATAGTACGGCTGTGACTCAGCACTATAAGATGATAAGCCAATCAACAATAGAGAGGATCAGGTTGCTGATGGTGGCAAGTTGCTGAGCGTTAGATATCATCTAAAGGCTCAGAATATATGTTGGCGTGTGCTCACCACAAGGTGAGTGCGTGTCCTGTGATAGGCAAGTGCTAGGCACTTGCTGAGGGTGAGATGACATGCAGTGTCACTCACCGAGTGTAAGCATTCCTTATTGCCCCCTCAACTTTGACAGGTTAAGGGCCCTCTAGCTTCTAGTTGTTGGAGTCATTTGTCTTGACTGGAACCTAGAGCTTGCTTCTCGAAGAGTGGTAGACCTTTGTGGTGTCGCACGATACGTGAGGTGCGGCTGGCTCACAAAGTGGCTGGCTCTTGCTTGTGTTTGTAGCTTTACTTCGATACACGGCTGGTAGCGACTTGTTTGTGTCGCTTGGAGCCGGCTTGAACCCCCGAACGCCGACTCGTGTGACGTGAAGATCGGCTTGCTTTTCTTTGTTATAGCTTGGCGCTTTCTGGAATTTTATTCGCTTCCGGAGCTTGTCACCCGCCAGTTTCTTTTCTCGTGAAAGCCGATAGTGGTCCGGCTGAATTTTTGGAAAGGCATCTTACCACAAGTGTACTAGCACTCCTGTACGACGTCACTTGACCGACCTTCTGAGACTCGTTTCTGATTGCCTTGGCTGTATAGACTCCGGGAGTACAATTGCGTCTTCGGTCAGCCCTTTGTCGTCTCCTTTTCTGAGCCGTGTTGCCCGCCTCTTCACCGGTACTTGGTGCTTTTCTTGTTGGCATTATTCCTGATTTTCTGGTTCTCTTGCGAGCGCATCCGACGTACCTGATATGGACTCCGTGAAACTACCCAAGTTCAGTGGGGAGAGACGAGATTTTGACGTGTGGAAGAAACGTTTTCGTGCATTTGGCTTGATGCAAAAGTGGGCTCCGGCTTTGTCGTCGGATGGTGCCGCTTCCTCTCAACAACAAGTCGACATGTACTCCACATTGATTCTTGCGCTGCCGGAGGACGACCTTTCCATTATCGAGAATGTTAGCGAGGATGACAAGACCTGCGGCCACACTGCGTGGACTGCGTTAGTCAATCATTATGAGGACGATGGTATTTACCGGTGTACGGAACTATTGCAGGACTTGGAGACGCCGCAAGCGGACGGCGAGAGCGGCATTCAATATCTGAACCGGTTAGTTCGACTGCAACGACAGCTTGCCCGAGTTGGGGACGTCGTCCACGACCGGCGTATCATCATGTACTTGGTGAAGGGTTTGCGCAGCGAATACCACTCCATCACCGACACGTGGGACGTACACGACCTCAGCATGGATGCCGTCAAGCGTGATCTTCGTCAAAAGGGCATGCGCATCGAGAGTCGTGCGCAATCACATTCAACGGAGCCCCCAACGCCTACGGCTTTTGCAGCGTCTCATGATGACTCAACGACTGAACTTTTGAAGCGGCAAGTCTCCGAGCTCCAAGACCAACTGAAATCTCTTCAAGGAGCTGCGACTACTCGTCGTACCTCATATGGCAGAGGCGGAGCGAGAATTTTTCGTGGTGTTTGCTATGGCTGTGGTAAGAAGGGCCATCGCAGGTCCGAGTGCCCCGTCAACAACACCGGAGGTAACTCTGCGCAAATGGACTCCCCGGTTGCTTTTCCGGCGGTCATGGACGTGACAGCCACCCCTGCGAGGCCATTCTCCGAGGCTCGACACATGTTCGAGCGCGATGGGGAAACGTGGATGTGGTTGGCCGACAGCGGCGCCAGCCATCACATGACTAGTGTGCGCCGTGACTTCTGTGAGTATCGAGCGCTCACCGACCGGCTTTGGGTGAAGGGTATCAGCGCCCGCGCTGTTGGAGTGGGCTCGGTCCGAATCATTGTGAAGGCTGAAGATGGAGAGGAGATTCCTGCCACGCTAAAGAATGTGCTCCACGTTCCTGAGCTATCCCGTCGTGCGTCGTGGTCTTACCATCGACTTTTCAGCCTCACCCAAGCTCGGCGACAAGGTCATTCTGTGGTGTTAGCTGATCCCGTGGACCACCTTCGTCTTCATGCCGGTCATGGTGGTGGCGTGGTGGTTCCGTTGGAGCGCGCGCATTTATTGGTGTGGTTGCCGGCGCGGGTTGCTTCGTCGAATCCTACCGCTTCGGTCGCCACTGCGCCATCGGAAAAACGGTTGTGGCATTCCCGACTCGGTCACCTTGGCGAGTCGCAATTGGACGGGCTCTTGGCCACTCAGGTGGAGGGTGTGGCGTTTTCTGCGTCGGAGAAGTTGGGCTTCTGTGAGACGTGTGCTGTGTGTAAGTCGCACGTCCGCCGTATCTCTCGTGAGCCGGCTGACCGGAACGTTGGTGTCTTTGAGGTCCTCGGCTTAGACTTCTGCGGTCCTATGAGTGTTCCATCCTTGGGAGGACGGCGGTACAGCTTGTGTGCGGTTGATTTCCGGAGCCGTTTCATGCTGCATGATGCGGTCCGCTCCAAGGATGAGGCTCCCGCCTCGTTCCGTCGCATGTTGACTACCATCCGTTCTCTGGGGCACACGGTTCGTCGTCTTCGGGTGGACAATGACACGGTGTTCTTAGGTGCTGCCTTCCGAAACCTCTTGGATGAGTTCAACATCGCTGTGGAGATCACTGCCCCTTACGCGCATTGGCAACATGGCCGTATTGAGCGGCAGTGGGGGACGGTGGTCCCGATGGCGCAGTCAATGATCCGGCAAGCCGCGCTGCCTAAATCGTATTGGGCTTTAGCGATGGCCGCTGCGGTGCATGTCCGCAATCGTGTGCATAGTAGCGGAGCCGGCGGTGTACCTTTCACCTTGGCGACCGGTAGACGAGCTGATTTGAGCTCCATGCGGGTCTTCGGCTGTCCGGCCTATGTCCACGTTGACAAGTCTCAACGCCGCAAACTTGACGATCGCGCGTGGAAGGGTGTCTTTGTGGGCTATGCTTCCGAATCACCTGCGTGGTTGGTGTACAATCCTGCTACTCGTCGGGTGGTGAGCAGCCGCAACGTGGTGTTCGATGAGGCTGCAGTCCTCTCCATGGGGGAGAGCAATGCGGAGCAACGCAATGATGATGAAGAGGACAGCATCCCGCGCACCATGTGTAGCGAAGAACCGGATACACCTTCGGGGGAGTCGCCGCTACGGGAGTCGCGGCAGCATTCCGGGTCGACGGAAGAGGAACGGGACATGCATTCGGGGGAGACTCCACGTGCAAGGTATAATCTTCGATCCACTGCTGCACCACAGCAATGCGTACCCAGTCCAAGGTATAATCTCCGTTCAGCGGGCGCTTCGGGAGATGGATGGACTGCGGGAAGTGCCGCAGCTATTAAGTCAGCCAGCAGCCCGACCGTTCAAGAGCCGGTGTCATACAAGCAAGCGCTGAGGAGTCCCCAATCGGGGGAGTGGGAGGCAGCTATCAAGAGCGAGTACGACTCACTTGTATCTCGGAAAACCTGGACATTGGTCCCTTGTCCTGCCGGTCGCAAACTCGTAGATTCCAAGTGGGTGTTCAAGCTGAAGCGCGATGCCAATGGACAGATTGCAAGGTACAAAGCAAGACTTGTGGCTCGCGGGTTTACTCAGGAGAAGGGTGTGGACTACCACGAGACCTTCGCTCCCACAGTGAGGGTGATTTCTATTCGAACGTTGCTCGCGCTTGCTGCTTATAATGATTGGGAGGTGGAGCAGCTTGATGTGGTGACGGCATTTTTGGAGGCCGATATCGAGGAGGAAATCTACATGAGGCAGCCGGAAGGATTCCGTCACTTCGACATCAATGGAGAGGAGCGAGTGTGCTTGTTGAAGAAATCATTGTATGGCCTCAAGCAAGCTCCAAGGAACTGGAATAAGACCATCACAGCATGGCTAGAGGAGTATGGCTTTACCCAATCCAAGGTGGATCCCGGCATTTACGTCTTCATCAAGGAGGGTGAGCTTTATGTCTTGGCGTTGTACGTGGACGACAGCATCATCGTCGGACCAGCGGGTAGCTTCATCGTTGGGTTCAAGTCGGCTTTCGGCGAAAGGTTCAACGTGCAAGACCTCGGTCCAGTGTCTTGGTTGCTTGGCATGACTGTCGAGCGTGATCGTGGCAGCCGCACCATCAGGATTGGACAACAACAATACGTCTTAGATATGTTGGAGCGCTTCAACATGATGGGCTGCAAGCCAGTGGGCTCACCTATGGCAGTCGATGCTTTGAGCAATTGTGTGGAGACGTCGACATCAAGGTTGCCTCCCGGTCTAGTGCCGTACCAAAGCTTGATCGGCAGCTTGTTGTACGCTTCCGTAAGCACACGGCCCGACATCACCATGGCTGTTAGCCACCTTAGTAGGTACATGTCCGACCCCTCTCAGTCACATTGGGAGCAAGCCAAGAGGGTGCTTCGCTACCTCAAGGGGACCGCAGAGTCGGTGTTGATGTACGGTGGCGCACCCTCATCAAAGCTGGTAGGATGGTCAGATTCTGACTACGCTAGTGATATTGGCGAGCGGCGCTCTCGCACGGGGTATGTGTTCATGCTCAACGGTGCAGCGGTGAGTTGGAAAAGCCAGCGGCAACAAACTGTGGCGTTGTCGACAGCGGAGGCAGAGTATATGGCGCTGACTGCGGCCACTCAGGAGGCGATGTTTTTGAAGCAACTACTCCACGAGTTTCACCAAGACTCCGGGTCTCCCATCACAATTCACGAGGACAATCAGAGTTGTATTGCACTCAGCAAGAATAGCATGACGACCGGACGCAGCAAGCACATGGACGTGAGGTACCACTTCTGTCGGGAGAAGGTGGAGAGCGGAGACATCGAGGTGCAATATTGTGCGACGGAGAACATGCTTGCTGATGTGCTTACCAAGCCATTAGTGAGTGCAAGGCATAGCAAGTTGTGCAATGCCATCATGGGATTGCCTGCGTAGCAAGGGGGACTGTTGCGAGACATGGTTTTGTGTGATAATCAAGTTGCTACACAGCAATGTTGGTCAAGTAGCATCGTGATAGTACGGCTGTGACTCAGCACTATAAGATGATAAGCCAATCAACAATAGAGAGGATCAGGTTGCTGATGGTGGCAAGTTGCTGAGCGTTAGATATCATCTAAAGGCTCAGAATATATGTTGGCGTGTGCTCACCACAAGGTGAGTGCGTGTCCTGTGATAGGCAAGTGCTAGGCACTTGCTGAGGGTGAGATGACATGCAGTGTCACTCACCGAGTGTAAGCATTCCTTATTGCCCCCTCAACTTTGACAAATACTAAACAAGCACACCCGACTTCGTCAACCATACCGCCTCCCGCTAGGCCGCCATACTCAACACACCTTCATCCACAGCCTCCACAAATGACCTCGGCACCCTAGCCTCGCAATTAGCTTCCCTCCTTTCAAACCACATGGACTATGCAGCCACCATTTGGCCCCAATTCCCCCCGAAAAATCCGCGACCCCAAAACAACTCCCCCGACACCACTTGGCTCCTTGAAAAATCCCTTAAACTCGTTAAAACCCTCCGTCGCTGCAGCATCCAACGCGGCCCCCTTCCCCTCGCCCAGTCTCTCCTTCGTACGACCGATTACATGACCCACGATACCATCAAACACAAATGTCAAGCACGCATCCGCCACCTCCTTCACGCTGCCACCATGGAATAATTGAAAAGTAAAATCCCGCACCATCACCGCTCACGACGTGAATCCGAAACCTTACCACCACCTACTCGAAATAAAAGTGGTCTCCACCCGCATAGCAGCGCCACCCCGACCTTCCATAAAATTACCCGTCCCGACTCAGCAACTGCAGACTCTCTCCACGACGTTATAGCCGCAGTCCACTCACACTTCGACAATACATTCAATCGCGCCACCCCGCCCGAGCTTGCCATCCCTCCGTGGGAAAGTCCCGACAACTCCGACCCATTCGTCATCGAACCCCGCCGGGGCCCCTCCCTCACCCTCGCCGACAGGATAACTCGTGATACATTCCATAAAACGGTAAAATCGCTAGGCAATGGCAAAGCCCCCGGCCCAAACGGCAACCCCAACGACATCATAAAGTTCCTACCCAATGCAACCCGCTCCGCCCTCTTCTCGTTCCTGTCCCTCCTCGCCCACAAGGTTTATACACCCCCCCGACTAGTGCAACATCACCACATGCTTAATGCACAAGAAGGTGACCCGACTCGGCTACGGCCTCCCCTCCATCAAAGCTCAGGCAACACATCACATAGTCTGTCAGCTACACAAAATCACGAACATTCCGGGATATAGAGGCCTCATGCCCAAAACACACATCCACACCATTTCCACCACCTACAAGCACATGCCCTCATTGTCCATCATGTCACGCGATTCCTCCCCGCCCACAATCAAGTGTCTAGTCAGGGCTCAACGCGACGCTGGCACCTTTTCCCACCACATCCCTCTCCTTGCCCACACCACACACATCGAAGCGAAATACCTCTCCCCCTTGGACTACCCTACCCTCCCTGCGACGTCACACGCATCATGTCTTAGCATAAGGACACTGAATACGGACAAACATAATACATGGTTGAATGGGCCTCGGCATATCTCACTGAATGGGACATCCCACTTCAACTCGACGACGGCTTCGGCTTCATCTCCTCCACCCCACCTCGGTATGTCTCCCCACCCCCTCCCCGTCCTTTTGCTTCATTTGCTACGACCCTCTCCACCCAAACCCCACTTCATCGTGCAGCACATGCCCTCACTTTGCCGTGCACTCCCACTGCCGCCCCGCTCAGAGGCTCGACACGTGGCAATGCGATTGGTGCAAACGCGTGCATACGCACGACCTCACTCGCCTACACGACGTCCAGTGCCCCCCCTCCCTCTAACCCCACGACACCATCAGCGAGACCCCTCCGGCCCCACTGCCCTCACTGCCTTCAATGTCGGCATCATCCCAACAACATCCGCCCTCCTACCCGACCCCGGACCCCCCCCCTCCCCCATGGACGTACCCCTCATCTCCTTCGACCATGCCCCCATCACGATTTCTTGGTTGTGGCAATGTCTCATACCTCGACATGTTCCCCACCGGCAAACTCACCATCCACACCCACCCCACCTTCCACGACACAGCCATCGTCTGCACTCCCGACGGCCACGCGGTCACAACCCTCTCCGCCCCCCGCATCCGACACCTCTTCCAACTCTTCCGCCCCGACCTCATACACCGCACATTGGAAGAAGAGGTCTACCACCTCATTACAAGACTTGGCTCCCGCTCAGAAGTCCACTCACCCACACCCGCCACCACCACACACAACAAATGGGCCATTCGCGAGGACCTCGTCTCAACTCTTCGCAGCACCTTCCATATCCAAACCGAGCTCTTCTCAGACCCCCTCAACAAGTCTCTCCACTCCATCAACTACCACTCACTCTACCCATACGACATAGTCCTCTCATGCAGCGGCAGCAACGCACCACACACGTGGCACGGTACTTACATCGCTAACCCGGAATACGATCACGAATGCATGCCACGCGCCATGGAACACGCAATCACCAACGCCTACTCCACAGCTTCTCACTCCCTCAGCGCCACCATCCTCATAATCCCTCGATGGAAACACACACCATACCGCCACTCCAAATACATCACCATACACTCACCACCTTCACACCCTTCCCAACGACGCAAACAACTTCCTACCCCTAGACCAAGACATAGCTTCCCCCACCCCCACACCATTCGGCACACACTGGGTGGTGGACCTCTACTTCGTCGCCAACCCTCTCGCACTGTCCTCTTTGCCCTCCCGCACAGCAATGGCCGCTCTCCACAACACACTCGAATCCATCTTCAATTCTCATCTCCCCAATCACTCCATCACTACCATCTCTCCCCTACCCTCTTCGACAATTACTCCCCACACTCCCTAGGCATTTACCATCTCCCCCCTTAACCCACGCACCCCATCACTTACCCTCTCATATAGCGCACATCATCAACACAATCCCCCCACCATAGGCGTTCTTGTTTGGAATAGGCAGGACTTCGTTTACGCTGACGGCTTCAAGAAGGGAGGCTTTTACCCCCCTGGAGCGGCTGCCACCACCCCGCATCGGATAAACGCGTCAAAATTCTTGTGACCTCCACCCCTCCCGCTCACACCAGAAATCGCGCGGAACTGGCGGGAATCAATATCGGCCTACAACTCGGACAGCGTATGCTCGCTCCGCCGTATCCAAGGCTTCATGATGTGCTCATCCGCTTACCGACACCATATCCACCGCGACACGCTTGACTCAATCACACACACCCTCAAAACACGCTGCAAGTCAGGCATCCGCACCCATCTACGCAAAATCAAAGCTCACAACCATTCAATCGGCAACGACCTCGCAAACGCTCTCGCTAACCAAGTTGCAAACGGCCACCCACCCGACACGACCTATACCCCGGATTCAGATGTGTCGATAGACACTTGGACCTAGCCATACACACTCATACCCTAAACCCTAGGAGAGCCTACGCCCCATAGGTAAAACAACCTCAAAACCGGTGCACAAATACAACACCAAACACACCCATACGCCCCTCTCACAAACCACCAAACACGGCGCCCTCCTCGCCCACGCCGTTGCAGACGGGGCGAACTTCACCCTCCACAAAAGACACACATCACTAACCGATGTCCATGTAAGTGAGGTGTGCATGTAAGTGATTCAAATCCTTGGTTTATTTGCGGTTTAATTTTCCATTTGGTGTGTCGTTCAGGTGCCCGTTCTAAAATGTATTGTGTTTGGCGGGTGGCTGTTGAGTCTTTGTGTTTGGAGAGTATATTTGTGATATCAAAAGGAGGGTAGTCTGTGTCGTTGGTGGTGAGGTGCGTTGCATCGATGTATGTTGGTTCTTGGATGGTGGAGGGTTGTGTGCCACGTTGGTATTGAAATTGAAATTGAAATTGTTTACAACATGGTAAATGCCACGTTGGTATTTCATGTGTAGAAAGATGGTGGAGGTTGGGGGCGGAATGTGTAGGGTAGATGTGCATATCAGTAAAGTCGGAAGCCTTGGGCTGTTGTTGAATTTCCAATTCGGTGAGTCGTTTTGGTGCTCAATCCATCATGTATTGCGTTTTATGGGTGACTGAATCTTTGTGTTTGGAGAATATATCTAGAAAGTCGCAGGGGGAATTGTCTGTGTCGTTGGTCGTGAGGTACGTGGAGTCTATGAAGGTGGGTGTCGGGATGGTGGAGTGTTGGGTGTTGAGACGGCGTGTCATGTATGGAAAGATGGTGGACGTCGGTGGTACATGTGGAATGATTTTTGGGAACCAAGAGCGGTGTGCGAGAGTGCTAGCCTTTGCGTAAGGGGGCTGCAGAGGGGTGGGGCGGGGGGGAGGCGGTTGTGAGAGGTGATTGTGTATGGCTGTGATTTGTTCTATCAGAACAACGTGGAGGGGTATGGGATTAGAGACGTTGCTGTTTATTCCTTCAAGTTTCCTAATGTAGGCTGCGGGTTTGAGGGTGATTTTGGTGCGTGTGGCGCGTATGGCTAATTGTGACCATTCGGGGATGTCATAGTGTTTCCAGAGTGGTGAGAAAACGGTTATGGAGTGAGAGGTGTGTGGATGGTGGTTTGAGATTGTTGTGCTTGTTGTCGGTGAGGTGGTTCAGTGATGTGGGTGGCTTCTTGCCGATGCATGGTGCATAGGAAGTTGCCTTGTGTTTGAAAGTGAGTACAAAATCTAGTGGCAATTGGGTTGGTGAGGGCCGGGACGGGATAGCCGTGGAGATGAGTGTTTGCGTCACGTTGGATGCGAATGAGGCTGCGGAGGGTGGCGGAGAGTTCATGATAGCCTCTATGAGCCATAGTGCGTTTGTAGCCATGGAGGTTAAGCATTTTGTGAAGGTGGCATACTATGAGTTGTGCTACGGTGCCTGTGAGGGAGGGTAGTCCGTAACCGAGGTCGCAGGTAGGGCGGTGGAGGGCGATAAGGGGTAGGTTAGGGACTGAGTGAACGGTCGACCGAAGGGCGCGGCATATTGTGCCATCGAGGGTGTGGATTTGGGGGTAATTAAGTAGACCGAGAGAGAGAGGGTGAAGTGTTCCCGATAAGAAAGCCTCTAATGGTGCGTAGACGACGTTATTATGTGAAGAGGGAGGTTTGGAGTCATCAGGACAATGGAGTGTCGGCGCAGTTCCCGGCAATATACTGTGAACGATAGGGAGGTGATGAGTTGTACTCCTAATACTTTATAGTTTTCTGTGGGGGTGATAGTCGGGGGTGGGGTAGGCACCCTATCAATGTCGATGGTGAGGTGGGAGAGGCGGTGTTTAAGAAGACCTTTGTTGTTTTGGAGATAGCTTTGCCAATGCGCTTGAGTGCCCTCATCATGCAACACTTTCTCGCGTTGGCGTCGGGCCCCGTGTATTCGCTGAATAGCGAGAGTATCTTGATCTGTATGGCGAGATTATGTATAAAGCATGTTGCAAGATTGAGGTCGTCCGCGAAGCCATGTCCCGGGTCGGCTTCCGTGAGGGAGTTGCCAGTGGAATGGCGGGGGTTGGACATGGGATGTAGCCACGACTACCGACAGTGAGCCATCTTAGTAGGAAGGTTGTCTACTAAGAAGAGGGCGAATAGAAAGGGGGAAAGCGTGTCTCTGTGGAATGTGCCACGGTTAGTGTCGATGTGAGGTGTGTTGCTGTGGGGTATCATATAGGTTGTTGTGGATATGCCGTATAGTTGTTCGCATGTGATGACAAATGAGGAGGGCATGCTTAGTTCGCGCATGTGGTTGAACATTATTCTACGGCTAACTCCATTGAAGGCGCCCTTAAAGTCCGCGAACATTATGTAAATGTCTTTAATGTGCATTTTGGCATCCTCCATCATCATGAAGGAAGTGCAAGTGCTTCATGTATGCTACGAAGGAGGCGGAGGCCGTTGTGACAGTGGGGGGTTCAACTTGGGCCGTTACACGCCTACATACCAATGATCATACTCGTCGGGTTTCAAACCCGGGACCATTCGCGTATTAGGTTTGCGCTTATACGACGAGTCGGAAAAGAATGGATGCCGCTCAGTGGCTATCGTGGCACTAAGTTCTAAATCACGACATTACCACGCCCCCCCCCCCCCACGCTCTCCCCCCCCTCCCTGGACTCTCCCCGGACCGCAGCCCGGTTCCGAAACCAATGTGGAAGGCATGGCTCATTATGGGCCGTCACGACACGCCTACAAACTAGTGATCGGACCCGCCAAGTTTCTAACCCGCAACTTTTTGCGTATCAGGCGTGCATTTTACCGACGCGTCGAGAAAGAATGCATGTCGCTTAGTAGCTATCGTGCCACGACGTCCTAAGCCATGACACCGTATTGTTACTCACTGGGGATGCCGTAGGCTTCCGCGTATGTGTAGCCGCCTAGCCGGCCTCTTTGATGAGGGCGGTCCATAGCTTAAGCAAATTGTTCATAAATGCGATAGGTCGGTACTTATAGATAAGGGCGGGGTTTCCTTTTTTATGGAGTAAGCACGTGGTGTATTGACACCAATCGGGTGGGGTGAAGGAGTTCGTTGCGAGAAGGGTCACAAGGTGATAATTGGTAGTATGTGCTTCTAGGGGCACGTATTGTATGATTTCATTAGGGAAGCGCCCTCTATATGGTCCAGGGATTTTTACATGTGTTGAGTTGCTGAATGGTTTGGTTAAATGTGTCTCTTGTAATAGTATCTGATAGTGTGATGGCACTTGGGTCTCCGCGTGGGGTGATTTTGAATTGATCGGAAGGTGTATGTTCCCCAAGGGGGGTGGGGAGTATGTCTGGGGTTATTTTTGTAGGTTGTGCTTTAAAATGGGCATGGACTTCTTATGATACATATTTTCGTAGAGTTAGGAGTCATGGTGTTGTATTTTTCTAGTACCATGTATACACTCTTCCCATAAAGTCCGTTACTAGCGGCACGTATTTAATTACCCGCCACGCACTGCCGCTATGGCCATGCAACTCGATTGGGGGGTAGAATAATGACTTTCGAACAGCACACCACGGCGCGTTGTTCACTGACGTGAGCACCTTTACCGGCACGCCCCAATTATTGTGGGCACCCACGTTGGATTTTCGGCCCATATTTTGCGGGCCGAAATTCGTGCATGTGCAGGTTATGCACGCCTCTATGCGTGGCTCGGCACACGTAGTGTCCCGAAAAGCCGGGAGACTACTCGACACTGGGTTCTCAGCATGTTTGCACAATTGCACTAATATCCGCCGACTGTGTTGCGCCCGGCCGTCTACAAAGCGGCGACACCGAGAATGGCATGCCATGTGCACTGGTTTTTCTTGCCACGTGCCCGGAAATACCACCAAGGAGCACGGGCTGGGGGCCTATTGGGCTTGAGGGGCAGTTGACTTGGAGTGTAAGCACCCTGGCGCGCGGATCGTTGGCCTTAGAAACTTGCGCATCGCCGGGCGTGAAAAATGGCGGGGAGCTTTCAAAGTACCCTAGCACGGGCCTTCATCTGGCCGGCGGCAAAGGGCACGGCACCATGCCATCATGGGGCATGAAATGGGCGACGCCGTGAATAGAAGAAATATAGGGCGCTGATTGTTGAGCGTATTAGCGGAGCGGGTATGCGGGTACCACCTATCTAGGGGTTGCTAGCCCCGCGCGAATGTGGCAGATTTTGAAACCCTAAAAGCTTTATTTGGCTGTACGAGGGCTTGGATGACATCGGACGGCGGATTTGACGCGAAAACCGGCCGGTAGGCGTAAATTAAGTTGAAAACTTATAATTACTTGGGGGAAGGGCTTCCACTTGCAACTTAGTTTGCTCGAATCGGACACTGTACGGCGAAGTTAGGCTTTTCTAAGCCTCTCGAGCTGTGGTTTTCCGGCCCCGAGCCCACCCACACCAAGCATGTCAACGGCACATGCCATCACACCCACGTGCTCCCATGTTTGCGGACAACATGCTGGGATCATAAAAACCGCATGTTGTGCCGCCCATTTCGGGATTTTTTACGAGCCAAAGTGTGGCAAATCCGAATTTCGGGGCGCCCGGATCAGGGTATACCCCGAAATCGGGGTTGGGCCGCAAACCCTAATACGTCACATCGTAGCCGTGACGGGCCCCATTTGTGCCCCGCTTCCCCCTTAGCCTTACCGTTAACACAAGTTTCGGCCCGCCTTTTCAACGAGCTAAAGTACAGTTAAACCCTAGAAACCCTACATGGTAAACACCCGCCCTACGCGAAAGGCCCTACTTCACTAGTAACGGACTTTATGGGAAGAGTGTAGATGTGGACATGTCGTGTTCAATGGGATGAGGCCGCTTTGAGTCTTGAGCCGGGGGTGGTATTGCTAAGCGTCGTCAGCGGTGTTGATTTTCTGCTTTTGAGTGGTTGCTTCGTCTATGAGTTGTCAGATTTTTGTGGTGACATTTCACCATGTGTAGTTAGCTCATGGGTAGTGTCTAACAATGCGGCCGCTGAATATGTACCCATTCGTCTAGGTCCCTTGGTGTCGTGTTGGTACGACGCAATCTAGATAAACGAAATGAACTCGCATCATGTGGAATGATGGGCACCATGCATGTAATAATGTCGGACATGACGAGGACTCCGTGCCTTCGGCCCCTTTTGGATGTTGAGTGCAGACAGTGAAAGTCTACCCTCCGTAGGCATGGGTTTATATATGCGTAGATTTAGCACCGGACGCAAGAGAAGGGATATCCCTCTTAGCCCCCCGGGAATACGAGGCAGGAGCGACTAGCCATGCATGATTACAATAGCCACCATATGGATGATGTGAAATATGTCCAAACAACTGACTGTCCGAGCGCAATATCCCTGCGGGACGGACGCCATTGCATTGCAGCCGGCGCTGAGGCCCCCTAGCCCTTACTTCGAGGGAAATAGGTCATTCCTTTGTTTGGTAGGTCTAAGTAGTTTTCGTAAAAAAATTGTTCAAAAAGAAAACTCATAGCGAGCAAAACCCCTATTTTGGACAAGGACCTATTTTGAACAATTAGCGGTTTAGGCCTATCTTAGCCCACATTGCCGAGGTCATTTCGAGGCATAAACCCTACAATAGAACCCCCTTAGAGACCCTATTGAAGGGCTGTGTTGGCGGCTGGTCGAGCTGGTCGCGTTGGTCAGTGGAGGAAGGACTCGTGATGCGACCTGCTGACCAAATCGCACCAAAAACACCTATCGATTTCGACCAACCCACTCGTAAAGCGTGTAAATCACTTCAATTGTGCTTTGAAGCACCCCATATTGCCCACATATCCATTATCCAATAGCCTAGCAAGCCTCTTGTCGGCTGTCGACTCTTACATGCTGATGGTGCGCCCGCTTGCCGGTATTTGGGGTTACGTACATACGCCCCCCCTATTTTCGTTTTTCAAATTCAACAAATATTGTGAGACTTGGCAGCGACCCTCGCTCTACACCATCGATAACCGCTATGGGCAGCGGATCCCTACCCGCCCGTGGTAAATATCGGGCCTACACACAAGAAAACCTCGCTTCCGCAGTCGACGAAGGTCGTCGAGCAGTGGCGAGTGGCAAGGCATGGAGTAAAGGTCATACTCTCTCCGGCATCGCAGCGAAGCACGGTGTTCCGTGGCCGACCCTCCGACGCGCCATACAAAAACCTAACCTAGGGAAATCAAAGCATGATAGACGAAGTGGATTGACCAAGGAGCAAGAGGCAGCCCTCGTGCAAGCTGTGGTGGTGCATCACTCAGTGGGCCAATGTCTCACCACCGATAATGTAATTTACAAAATCAACCAAATAATTCAACACGTCCCCAGCTACTGCAAAACAACACTCGCCAAGAAGTGGCGCGATGGAATAGGCCTCTCAAGAAAATGGGCCCGCCTATTCATTAGCATACACAGTGACGTCCTTCGTCCACGTGTAGTCGACCACCTGGACCCACCTGGACCCGATCCTCTTGTTGTCGGCCGGAAGGGGCGCGCTGAGGCACAGTACGCACAAGTTTTCACATGCGAGGAGACAGTGTTTCTGACAGAGAATAGGGACAAGCTCAGACGGGACGGGCCTGACCTGAAGACACTCCTATCCAGTGCCATGACAACCTTAAAAGCAGAAATGAAGAGGTTGAAGTCGAGTTGGAAAGCTGTCCACAAGAAGGCGAGTCAAGCTGACGTGATCAAAGAAAAAGTCGGAAAGTCCATCCCGCGAGCAGAGGATTTTGCCGACGCCGGACAGCCTGGCCATGTACGTGCCGCCTTGAAACCCATTGCGAAAGAAGAAAGCACACTCAGCAAATTAAAGGTGGACGCCGAGAAACTAATGGACAGCGTTCCAAACATGTTATCTGCGATGGAGGGTGCGCGCTCTATTGTTGATACATGTCACGAGAAGTACGACTACCTCTTGCAATGCGCGGGCAAGGAACCCTTGGATCACCCAAAGAACACCGACCCTAACCTATACCTCGAGATAGAGACACTATGTGACAACGCTGCTATTTTGAGGCTGCTGTGGTTGAAGTGGAGTTCATGTGCGGAGAGTGTCAAGACGAACTGGTAAAGCATGCTATCAGCAAAAAGGCCGATATCTCGGCGGCCCGCAAGAGACACGCTACATGGCGAACTCACGAGTACCCAAACGTTTGGCTCTCGAGGACATCTCTAACCATCAAAATAACGGCCTCACTATTAATGAACCTGTTCCGCTTGGTAAAGACGGTGCAAGCGTCCTTTTCTTAGCTGCATAGGCGAGTGAAAACACGGAACTCGGTGCTGCAGCGGGAGGTACCAGTAATGTCAGCATGGGCGCACCTCCTTGTGGCGGCGAGTCTTCGCCCGACGCTGCACTTCCTTCCGAGGGACGTGCACCGAAAGGCTTGGCTAAATTACTCGAGGAGTTGTAGGCCACTCGTGGTTTATAGGGTGGCCTTATGAGGTCAGAGTAGCGTGCCTCGTGAGTTTTTGTCCAAAATAGGGCCATCACGCAGTTTTCACCCATCCTGGCCGACTCATCTTGTCACCGCCGACAGCACCGCTACACCCCGAACCACAGGCTGAAATTTCACAGGTATTTAGGCTAACCCTAGGGCTTTTCCTTGGACGAAACCGCGTTTCAAACCCTTATGTAAGCATGACGTAATGCCAATTCCCGTGAATTGTTGTCCAAAATAGGGGTTTAGCTCGCTATATACAAGGCTTCATCGCAAAAAATCATCTCGATTGCTTTTATTTATTTACAAGACTCTGTTTGACTTCCCCCGCCGCAGCCACATTCGTTCGTTCACATATCCTGCCACCTATTTCGGAAACAATCCCACCGGCGGAACAGCCTAGACCAATCCTGGAAACATCAGTGCCCGCTGCCACTAGCGATGCATCCTTACCGCGTCAGGCCCTTCTGTTTGTAAGTCGCTTTCTTTTGTGTTCTCTTTTTAGATGGCGATTGTTTTTCGGCTCGTTGCTTCCGTCGCTCCGACTGCTTCTCCGCCTCCTGCGCCAGAAACTGCGTGCAAGCTAGCGGGAGCCGGTGCCCCGCCGCGCTGAAGCCCGCACATATCATTTTCATGTCCACCCGGCTGAACTCGGCGCGACGGATGTCCAGCCGCGCCTCCACCGCTCGGCACAGCGATAGGACCTCAACACTGCCGCCCCCGGGGGCCGCCAACTTCGCAAGCGCCCAGAAAACAGTGGCGAGCTCCATACTATCAAACTCCTCCGACCGCACCTCGACCGTCTCCGCTAGCGAGCCCAGCAGTAGCGGGTCCTGCGGTGGGTAGGAAGCCTTCGCAAACGCCCAAAGTACAGTGACAAGGTGGCCGGGGTCACAGTCCTCGGCGCGACGCGGGAGCTGCGACGCCACGGCGTGGAACACGGTTAGTGGACTACGACGCGCGGTGGCGAAGGCGCGCATGATTGTGGCGAGCTCGAGGGAAGGCAGCGCCTCGCCACGTCGCAACACTTCGCGGCCTATAAACTTGAACACCAGTCGCGCCTCTTTTTGCCTTCCGCCCTTGGCGTAACCGCTCGCCGTCATCGCCACCTCTTGCGCGCTCATATCGGGCAGAGCCGATAGGATGGGCTGCGTCAGCGCGGCGAGCAGCTCGGGTGGCGCAGACACGGTCGGCGCTCTGTTAAAGCCCCACACCAACGCCGCAAGGTGTCGACCCTCAAAGTACTCTTGAGGACGGCACGCGGCTTCGCGACCGAGTGCGCGAAAGAGTGCAGCGTGCCCCACTCCCAGCGTCCCATAACCCCACGCAACGTTGGCAATGTCGCGAGCGCCCAACTGACCGGCCTGCCTGGTAAGCAGCCTCCCCAGCGTGTCCATCAGGCTCGAATTGCTGACGTCAGCTTTGCCAAAGGACCAAACTGCGATGGCCATATCAGCTGCGGACAAGTTCGGACCCGCAGATCTTAACTCTCGAGCGACGGCACCGAACACCGCTGCATCTCGACGGCCCGCTTTCGCGTAGGCCCATACGAGGGCAGCGAGCTTCGTGCCGTTGAGGTCCCCACTGCGGCGTGATACCTCCTCGCCCGCCGCTTCAAACGCCTCAGCATGATGAGCACCTGCTCGAGTGAGGGACGTCAGGCCGTCCACGATATCGGACGCCCGAAACAACGACGGCGCAGACGACAGCTGGCGCGCCAGTTCGGTCAGCACCGCTTCGTTCTCGCACCGCACGGACGCCAGCGCCCGTGCCACCGCCGATATCTCCCGCGGGCCCAGCTCCCTTGCCCGAGCGCGTTCACCCACGTGCGTCACGACACCCTCCAGCCCCTCCAGGTCCCCCAATGCACGTAGGCGCGCCAGGGATGCCAGACTGGCAGCCACGCTGCGCGCTTCGTAATGTACGATGTTTTCCCGTAAATGATGCGACAAAGCGCACACCGCCGCTTCCTCGTCATCCCCTGTCTCCCTCGTCCTCGCCAAAACCCGCAGTGCAGTGGCTACATTTACGCAGTTGTAGGCATCAAAATTGGTTTCCTGGAGCACAAACTCGCGGCCACCTTCCGCTAGGATTCTCCCGTTCCGCGCCCGAGCCTCAACTAAACCCGAGCCGCCGCCGCATTCGGTGTCGCCCGACGATGCGGCCGCAGCATTGACGGATACGGGTCGCCGTTGGCAGCACCATCTTGTGCCTCGACATCCCTCCGCCGCACGTAAACGGCTACCTCTAACACGCCTGCCATTGCTGGAAAGTGGCGCAAGCGGGGTCACCAAAGTTGAGGGGAGTGGCGTTGGGGCGTTGGTCGGAACGTTGCGGTGTACTGGTTTGGCACGGGTTCTGCGACTCGACAAGGATGATGATGCGCTCCCACGTCCACTGGACGCGTAAAAACTCGCCATATCGTCTCTCTCAGTTCACTGATGTCCAGACTTACCCCTCACTAAGATTGATAGCGCGTGGGGCACTGTGTTGTCCCGCCTGGGAGTCTGTTATCAATAGTTATCACTGCGCGGGCGGATGATGAGGCCAGGTCCAGTTGGTACTGCAGGGTTATTCACAGACACTGCCCGGTACCGTACTGGTACGGGTACCAGTACCAATATTGCTACGTATTTTTTTATTTTTTTTGCGCCCCCGGGATATGGGACTGGCAGGGAACCCGCACCGGCACCTCTACAGGCGGCGTTTTGCAAGCATGACTGAGAGCAGAAGTTTGAAACAAACCTCAACTCATCATCGATCATGCTCCCGGGTAGGCGACGCTCGTGTGAGTGCAACGTATCGTCATTTATGACAATTTTGGTGGCTGTTTACCGCTTCCTTGGCATGGGTGCTGCTAACTCTCGCTCCTTGCGCTATGACAATTATGTCCGTATGCAGCATTTTCTATGTCGAACTACTTATGTTCTTTTTCTGCGATTTTTGGGGGATGTGCGACGTGGATTCATGCAACATCTGTCTGTTGCACTTCATGGCACTTTGGGTTCCTATCTCCGCGACGCTTTTCGGGAGGGCATTGGTGACGCTGTGGCATGCCTTCCCGTTCCTCGGGCGTAGGTCGTTTCCTCTTTTCTTCTTTTTGCTTGGTGGCCTCCACTGCTTTTTCTTGTAAGATTTATTTGATAGTACAAAGCAGGTGGAGACTCCGTTCGCCAAAAGTGTTGATCTCTTATACATTTTTCCCTCGCAAGGGACCTCGGGCCAGTACATACCCTAATTGAGGGAATCGGGAGGGTGGGTTGCGTGAGCTTTGCTCGCGCAAAAGTGGACGACCTATGTGTGTCGGCGAGTCATATATAGGGGTCGCGCTTGCCCGTGTTCTACCGTTGTGACATGCGTATTCTAGCGGTTAGAATTTGTGGCGCGTCGTGGCAACGCCCGACTATTCTCGCCCATATTGTAATTTAAACCTCTATAATATCAATATGACCATTTACAGAGCAAGTGGAGGCTCCGTTTGCCGTGTTGTCGCTATTGGGCAGATTGATAGTAGGCTGGCCACCCCACGGTGTCAGCCAGCCGAAGAAGAACAACTATGATCGTTGTGCAATGACAATAGGGTCGATGTAGTCCAAGACTACGCTCGACTCGGTTGACCAACCGCTGAAGTATTTAATCTTCCGTAGCGTCACCCCAACGTTGTAGGCGGCTGTCGCTCCTCCCTTTCGTGAGGAGTGCAAAGTCTAGCAAACTCCGTCGGGGTAGCGCTCTTGTAGCGTTGTCGTAACCTCGTGTAGCCAACATGTACGCGTGCTAGCCGTCCATCTCCGTGTTTCTTTGTCAGGTAAATTGCCGAGCGCGCTTCTCGAAGTTTTCCTCCCGAGCTAGTGCGTCGAAGTGAATCGAAACATAGTAACACGTGAATTACCTCCGTGTGTATAGTAGAAGGCGGGTTGCACGGTAGTTTACACTTTGCGGACACACCGCGTTGTCCTTTCCTCGTGCGATGGTACATGCGAATGCCGTCGGTCTTGGAGGCGACGAGGTCTTCGGTAAAGCAGTCGATGCCGGAACCTTATGTACATGAACAAGTATGTATTACTACTGACGTCCATGCCCGCATGAGTCGTACTTGATCGCGTGCAAGGCTTGTGGTCAAGGCAACATGCGCTGTGGATTCCGCGAGTTGGAGAAGTAGGGCTTGGGCCATGCGTAGGGCTTAAACGGCGATGGAAGTTGGCATGTGTACGCGTGCCGGCTTGTCATCGATCGGAACCCGCGACGCGGAAAGTCCTTTCCGTACCATAGCGACGAGGTCGCCGAGGGCAAATGCTTCGAGTCCGTGGTCCTTGAAGAAGCCGGTGATTGCACACATGTATGGTTGTAGGCTTGAGGCCTTGATGGTCCCAAGCTGACCTAGCCATGCGACGTACCTAGCCATGTGTGCCGGAGTGGCCGCGGCGCGAGCTTGTGCTCGTCGCATAATTCGAATGAGCGGCTGATGGTATTGCCGTACGTTGTTGTTGAGCTGGGTGCCCATGCTGCGGAGAGGAGGGCTAGCGTCTTCGCGCCAAGTGCGTCCGAGCCGAGAATCTTTGTCATGTATGGTTTCATCGTCTCGATCCATTGGTTGGTGTTGGCAGTGACACTGACTATGTACTTTGTTTCGGAAGCTTGCCCGGGCCTATATATTCGTCGAGAAATTTGGGGTCTCGGTGTAGTCCCGTAAAAGGTGTCAATGTAGCGCTCATATTTCCTCGTCGTAAGTAGAGCCGGCCCGGGAGGGAACTCGGAATACTTTGACGTTCCAATGAGGGCTGCCTTTTGTACCACGTAGCGCCCACCGCCCTTGTTAGAACAAGTTTGGGCGGGGCGCGACGATTAATGTCTCGAAGGCCAGCTCGGTAAGTGCTTGGTGCCAAACCTTGCCAGTCCTCTTGGGGCCGATTACAGTGGCCGTTGTGCCGCTCAGTCGTAGTTTTTGGACGAGGATGGGTAATAGGTGCCACGGGGGGTTGCATCAATTGTTTTCCTACTAGCGCCAATTCGAGTCCAATAGGTGTAGGCCGTCCACGGCTTCGCAAGTCGGATCTTTCCATCCGGCGATGTATCGGGGGGGGGGGTTGAGTGCGGACGCGAAGCGATCGATAGAGTGCCGTTCGAACCTCGCGTCGAATTCCGCAAAACAACCGTGTTGAGCTTCCACTCGTCGTTATTGAGGTGTCGGATGAGCTTGTCGGCCTTGACGTCGGCTGCTGAACGGATGTAGCGCGCTCGTAGGCTGACGGTGTTTGTGTCGAGGAAGCACCATAAACGTCGTAGTTCGTGCATCATGACTGAAGAGCGGGGGGATAGGCATGTAAGAATATGACCTACTCCCCGGTTGTCTTCGTGCCGGAGTACATTGTGGCTCGCCATTTGCGGCGAGAAACTCTCGACGGCGTGACGGACAACCTTAAGCTCTTTCCAAACTGAAATTGCTTTACAACATGTACCGGGTTGAACAGGCTGCAGTCTTTGGGCCCTCCCAACTTTGCCATGTAGGAAACTTTTAAGTCAGGACTAGACCGTTAGCCGCCTAAATCCAACCTCTCCAAAGGATCTTAGGGATTATTACTCCCCCCGGGGGTGTGTCGTGCGTGGAGGTTGTGGATGTCAGCCACGGGCGTGTGTGAGTGCGAGAAGGGAAGGCGCGTCATGTTGTCGTGCAAAACTTGATGCGGTACATGAGAAGGAGATGATACAACCATTGGACAGTTTGCAGGTGAAGTTGGGCGAGGATGCGTGCTGTGTCGAGTCGGGTTTTTGAGATGAGTTTGTCAAGTGGGTCGGTGCGGAGGGTGAGAAGGGAGGTGAGGCTGACAACGGTGGATGTGTGAGGTGTGTTCGTGCGGCTCATGACTATGGGGAGTATGTCGACTTAGGTACCCGGCTAGTGTTGGTGGATGGCACTGGCGAGGGGAGTGTATTTGTCGCGAATCATGTGTGCGATGTGGGAGAGGTTGTGGTCGGTGCAATATGTCAATTCCCCTATCTGAAGTTTTTCGATCGCGGAGTACCGTCGTCGCCCGTTCGTAAGGCCGACGAATCGAGGTTCGAGGAGGCGGAAGAAGTCAGATTTGTGTGTTGTAAGTAATTCCTAATGCAGATTAGTTACAGAGAGCTAATGTATGCTCTGATAGAAGTCCTTATGTACTGGACATCATCTAGAGTGTCTGAGCTCGATATCACGAACTAGCGTATAGATAGCTAACAGCTATAGCTGAAGTCACTTCTCTTGTCTCGACACCAGCCGCCACCCAAGGCTGGTTGTTTAGCGTACTTGTAACCAACACACCGCAAGTTACAGTATCTTCCTTATCGAACCGTGCATACCACGTTCAACACGTTATGGAGCCCTCCACCTGAGGGATACGCGAGACAACAATGTCATTCGGCGTGCAACTTGGAAACTCGCCCGAAGGCAACGCCACTGCTCATTGTTATTTTTATTTTTTTGAAATAATAATACGTTACCCTGTACTTTTATTTCCACCTTTTAATTCTGTTCTCCGGAACAGTTCCGCTACCATCAACTCTACTCCTGCCTAACCCGGCTATACTCTACTCTACGCCGCGACGACCTAGCCAACCACACAAGCGCACTCGCTTGTGTGGACATGGTGCATAGATGTCCAAGCTGGAGTGGGAAAGGGGGGAGCACTGTGAGGGTGAATACTCATACATATGGTGCACGACAGCATAAGCCGTAACGTAGAGCAGCGGACATATACACCTGCCTCTTTTTGCCTTGGCTGTCACTGTGCCCCACACTGGGTGGAGGATACGGAAAAGGTGCATTGAGACACCCCGGGGCTACAGGCCGAGGGGTTGGCGGGCATCAGGCCGTCTCTTTGTATACCGCCGTTAGGCACAGTTACCGCTAGTGGATTTTTCCACTGTCCGGTTGGGTACTCACTTTTTCCTTGGAATGGCGCCAAAAACAAAGCCGGCACCTCCCGCATCGGCCGCCGACTCGGCTGCCGACTCCGGAACGTGCGACACTCCGTCGGCCGACTCAGCCGGCGACAGTATTCGACTGGTGATAAAGCAGCTGCAACTGCTCCACGCCAGAATGGACGACCAAGACCGAACGCAGTCGGAGCTTCTCCGTCGGGACGCGCTGCGCAATCACCCGGCACCTATCGACACGGCGCCGCCCCCACCTGTGGCCAACGAGTACCGGCCTTCTAGCGCCTCCGTGCCTGCTCCGACATTTGAGCCGTCACCCCACGGCAGCGTCAGTCGCAGGCCCACGATCGACCCGGAGTTTGTTGCAATGACAGCAGACTAGGCCACCAACTTCAACGGTGACTTTTTTTCCCGGTCTTTTCGTATGGACGCCCCGCTTTTGCCGAGGGCGGGTGAGTCTAAAACGTGGAAGCGCGACTTTCTGTCGTTCCTTTCAATTAAGGGGGCTGCGTTGATCCCTCAACTGGCTCTTTCCTCCTCTGGCGTGCCTCTGAATCCCGTCGCTCAGCGGTTCGCACACGCTATGCTCGTTCAGTGCTGCCGACAGAGCAAACCAGCTGCACAAGCCATCGCGGGGGTTCCCGCTGGACGACCCGACTGCGGGACAACCGCCTGGGAAATGTTGTGTGAGAGACTGGACGCGCAGTCCATCTCACGCACGCTGTCGCTCCTGGACCGTATGATGGTTCGTCAAACTTATGGTCAATATGTCTCTGCATACGTCCACGCTGTGAAGCAGTGCTTCGATGAGTTGAACGAGTGTCTGCAGCTGAAGGATGGTTATGCTACCATTCACCCCCACGTTCTCGCTATGGCCATGATTCGCGGCCTCTCAAACGTTGGGCAGTATGGCCAAGCCAAGCAGTGCGTGATTAACGCTTTTGACACCGATTTCATTCTGTCGGCCGACACAGTGATGGGGAGCATTCTCCACCAGGCTCAAAATCTGGACGCATATGTCTCCAACAAAACCGACACTGCTGATTCAGGGACTGCGGTCAATGCCTTTCTTGCGGATCGTAAACGGCAGGGTGGCCGTGGCATTGGTGGATGGACCGCGGACAAAAAGAAGTCCAAGTTCTCGATGAAGTGTGGGGCCCGCGGAGACCCCAACCGTGTCTCGTCGACCTGCCAAGCGCAAGATGCTGATGTGCTCCGCTGGACACTAGCCAAGCGTAAGTAGATTGCCGAAAAGTACGCCGGTCAGCCACCTCCCACTGCTCACCTCAACGACCTTCCTGCTGACGAGGCGTCTGAGGGACATGTTGCTACTGAGGACACACTGGAGTACGACATGCATGACGAGTATGACGACATTGAGGTCAGTACATCCTTTGCCACTGTTGCATTCACGTCCACTACAGCTCGTGTTGCAGACCTTTCTGATTACTGGGTAGTTGATTCTGCTTGCTCCGTTAACTTGACGTCATTTCGGTCGGATTTTTCGGAATTTCATCCCTCTTACCGCCGCAGCACTGTCGGTGGCGTCGGTGTCACGGTACATGGCAGTGGAAGTGTCCGCATTCCCATTTGCCTGATTTCCGGTCGAACGGTCTTTCGGCTCGTTCATGCCCTCTATACCCCTGACTTGTCCTCTCGGTCTGCGCAACGTATCAGTCGTCTACTGAGTGTCAGCTGGATGCAAAAACACTCAGGGTGCGCGTTTTCTTTCCCCACCGACACTGACTCTGGCATGTTGCTTGTCACCACAAGAATGGGGATGCTAATCCCGTCGGGGAACGGGCTGTACCTCCTCCCGAGGTCGCATGCTTGTGCGGAGCTGTCCTCGCACAACACAGCCATTCATAGACAGAAACCTATCGCACTTGCTGCTGGGTGTGACGCTGCTTTGTGGCATAGTAGAATGGGGCACCTGAACATGCAGAGCCTCCAGGCTCAGCATTCTCATAACACGGTGTCTGTACCTGTTATGCCTAGCTCTGTAAATGATCTCTCCTGTGAGTCTTGCAATCTGAATAAAGCCGTGTCTGCACCTAAAAATCGCAAAGCATCCCAGAAGCCAGCTGCCCCGCTTCAGCACCTGTCGTGTGATCTGTGGGGTCATGTCAGTGTTCCCTCACCTTACAGTCTTCGGTATTGCCTGCTGGTCATAGACTATCACACGAACTTCATGTGGGTGAGGTTTCTGAAATCAAAGGATGAGACGTGCGCGAAACCGGAGACCATCCTCCTGGACGCGCGGCATACCCATGCCCGGTATCACTCACACCTCCATGCGTTTGCACCGTTTCTAAAATTCGACTCAGACTCGGTATTCGAGGCAGCGAACACGCAGCTCATGTGCACGAGATTGGGTTTCAGCATTCAATTCTCGGCGCCCTATGCACATCACATGCTTGGGAAGGCAGAACGCCCGTGGCGCACTCTGCGTGACTGCGCGTCCTGAATGCTTCACGCGATGGCTTTGCCTAACAACATGCGGTCCTGCGCGATCAGCACGGTGGTCCACCTCCGTAACCGTACCTACAGTCGGGCTGTCGGTCCCTCTGGGGGGGTCCCTGTCACCCTTCTTACATGCGCAGTTCCGGACGCGTCAGTATTCCGCGTATTCGGGTGTGCGGCATTTGCCAAGGTACCTGATCATCTCAGACGGAAACTCGGCCTGAAAGCGTTCCGAGGTGTGATGGTGGGGTACTCTCACAGCTCGCCGGGGTATCGTATCCACAACCATGCGACCAGGCGCATCACCACGTATGTTCATGTCAAGTTTGAAGAGACTGTGCCCGGGTTTGGGACATCCCACCATGTCGCCTCGTCGATAGATGTGTGTGCAGACGCAGATCATGTCCCTGTTTCCCCTGTCAGTCACCCACTCACAGATCTGATCGTGGCCGCTGAGGACACTGTACTTGTGGTTGAGGACGACAGACCCACTCGCCTTCGCGGACCGCCTCCTCGCTTCGGGACCTACGTTGCCCATGTTTTTACTGTGCCGCGTGTGTGTGTCACTGACTCGTGTGATGACGACCTGTTCGACCACATGGATGACATCTTTCCGCTTCCTGATTTCTCCATGATGTTAGCTCAACCACGCCACAGTTGCTCTGAAGGACCTGTGAGTGAAGTCGCCCTGGTATCCGCGAGAGTGTGTGTTGAACCAACATCCTACAAAGATGCTTTGGTTAGTCCACAGTCGGCAGAGTGGAAGACGGCCATGCAAGTGGAATTCGACTCCCTGACGTCCAACCAGACATGGGATCTCGTTCCCCTACCCGTTGGACGCCGCGTGGTCAACAACATGTGGGTTTACAAGGCTAAAACAGACGCTTATGGTGCTGTCTCTCGGTACAAGGCGCGGTTTGTCGCAAAGGGCTGCAGCCAGCGCGAGGGGATTGATTACACGGAGACCTTCTCACCCGTCATCCGACTAGCTAGCCTCCGCGTCTTTTTCAGTATCGCCGCGGCTCGCGACCTCGAGCTGGGCGGTCTCGACATCGACACGGCGTTCCTGTACGCACCCATCAAAGAGGATGTCTACATCAGACAGCCACTTGGGTTCGATGACGGGACCACCAATGTCTGTCACCTGCGCCGGTCCCTGTACGGCCTGAAGCAGTCCCCCAGGGAGTTTAATGAGCTGCTTCGCGACTGGCTAGTCTCTCAAGGCTGGCGCCAGTTGCTGTCGGACCCGTGCATCTACATTTTTGAGGCAGACAAAGTCTTCGCCATGATTGCACTCTACGTGGATGACATTCCCGTGGCGTGCAACGACACAGCCTGGCGGGTGGCCTTCACCGCACGGGTGCGATCCCGTTTTGACATCCAGGATCAGGGTGCTCTGTCCGACATCATCGGCATACACATCACTAGGGACAGAGCAGCGCGTACCATCAGCCTCGACCAGGGCAAATACGTGCGCGAGCTGCTTGAAAATCATGACATGGTGGACTGCAAACCCTCGTGTCTCCCGATGGACCCCGGTTTCTTGGCCGCCATCTCCAAGCAGACGGCTGTATCTCTCACGGGCGCGGACCGGGACGTGTAGCCGAGCCTGCTCGGCAGTCTGCAGTACGCCGTTGTTTGCACTAGACCGGACATTTCGACCGCGCTTAGCATTCTGGGCTCTGCGCAGGCGAACCCCACGGTGGCCCACATGCAAGCCCTTAAGAAAGTGCTGCGCTACCTCAAGGGGTCTCACGTTGGGGGGGGTGAGAACAACACTCTCCAACTTACAGGCTTTGCTGATGCAGACTGGGGCAATGACAGTGAGACACGCCGGTCACGATCGGGATTTGTGTTTACACTGGGCAGAGGTGCAGTTAGCTACAAGTCTAGGAAACAATCCTGCGTCGCACAGTCAACATGCGAGGCTGAGTACTACTCAGCAGCGGACGCGACTAAGGTGGCCATCCATATTCGACAGATGCTTTCGGAGATATTCAGTCGACCTGTCAGCGGGACGACCACCATCTGGGAAGACAGCCAGAGCTGCATCGCCTATTCGCAGAATGCACTAGTGAGCGAGAAGACCAAGCACATTAACCTGAAGTATCACTTCGTGAAGGACCACGTGCAGCTGGGGACTGTCAAACTACGGTACCTACCCACTGGTGACATGGTCGCCGACATGCTGACCAAGCCACTGCCTGGACCTGCACTCGCGAAGCACAGGAGCGCCATTATGGGGACATCCGGACCCATGCAACAACACACTTCGTAGAGTGAATTCTGTAATCACTTCCATCTGGTTACAAGACACACCTTAGCTATCTTGAGGGGGAGTGTTGTAAGTAATTCCTAATGCAGATTAGTTACAGAGAGCTAATGTATGCTCTGGTAGAAGTCCTTATGTAATGGACATCATCTAGAGTGTCTGAGTTCGATATCACGAACTAGCGTATAGACAGCTAACAGCTATAGCTCAAGTCACTTCTCTTGTCTCGACACCAGCCGCCACCCAAGGCTGGTTGTTTAGCGTACCTGTAACCAACACACCGCAAGTTACAGTATCTTCCTTATCGAACCGTGCATACCACGTTCAACATTATGTGCCGGGGGTCTCATCACCGAAGGGAGTATCTCGTCAGGGAGGATGGCGGGGCATTGGGTGAGGGAGTCGGGCGAGAAGCCTTCGTCCGCAGCAACTAGAAGAGTGGGCATGTGGGCAGGGTGAGGGGGTGACAGTCAAGCGGTGCGTTGATGAGTGTGGGTTTGTAGTGATTTGTTGGGTTTGTTACTAAAGGCAGCCGTGATGGTCTCCTAGCGAACCCCATTGTGTCGTTCCATGAGGGTGAGGAGGACTTGTAGCTCGCTGTTGTGGCGGTCTTGTCTAAATTTGGACATAGAGAGGCAGTTACCGGTCATCTGGCCGTTGATGATAAATTGTCCACACATGGAGCAACGCACGGTGGGGTTGTGAGAGAGGAGGCGGGTGTTGTGCACTCCCCACATGAATTCTTGCTTTTGTCTGAATTGGACATTGGTGAGTTATGCGTGTTTTTTGTGGAAGGTGAAGTCCGCCCCGTCAGCAACGGCGCGGGCGAGGAGGGCACCGTGTTTGGTGGTTTGTGACATGTGTGTGTGTGTGTGTGTGTGTGTGTGTGTGTGTGTGTGTGTGTGTGTGTGTGTGTGTGTGTGTGTGTGTGTGTGTGTGTATTTGTGTGTGTGTTTGTGTGTTTGGTGCTGTATGTGTGTGCGTCCGCTTTGAGGTCAGTGTGTATGTAGGGTGTGAGAGGCAGCTACCGGAGAGAGGCAGTTACCGGTCATGTGGCCGTTGATGGTAAATTGTTCACACATGGGGCAACGCACGGTTGGGTTGTGAGAGAGAAGGCGGGTGTTGTGCACTCCCTACATGAATTCTTGCTTTTGTCTGAATTGGACATTGGTGAGTTATGCGTGTTTTTTGTGGAAGGTGAAGTCCGCCCCCTCAGCAACGGCGCGGGCGAGGAGGGCACCGTGTTTGGTGGTTTGTGACATGTGTGTGTGTGTGTGTGTGTGTGTGTGTGTGTGTGTGTGTGTGTGTGTGTGTGTGTGTGTGTGTGTGTGTGTTTGGTGTTGTATGTGTGTGCGTCCGCTTTGAGGTTAGTGTGTATGTAGGGTGTGAGAGGCAGCTACCGGAGAGAGGCAGTTACCGGTCATGTGGCCGTTGATGGTAAATTGTCCACACATGGGGCAACGCACGGTGGGGTTGTGAGAGAGGAGGCGGGTGTTGTGCACTCCCCACATGAATTCTTGCTTTTGTCTGAATTGGACATTGGTGAGTTATGCGTGTTTTTTGTGGAAGGTGAAGTCCGCCCCGTCAGCAACGGCGCGGGCGAGGAGGGCACCGTGTTTGGTGGTTTGTGGCATGTGTGTGTGTGTGTGTGTGTGTGTGTGTGTGTGTGTGTGTGTGTGTGTGTGTGTGTGTGTGTGTGTGTGTGTGTGTTTGGTGCTGTATGTGTGTGCGTCTGCTTTGAGGTTAGTGTGTATGTAGGGTGTGAGTTCGCCTAGGATTTAAGGTATGGGTGTGCACGGCCAAGTCCAATGGCCTATCGACACTTCTGAACCCGTGGTGTAGGTTGTGTCGGGTCGGTGTCCGTTCGCAACTTGGCTAGCGAGGGTGTTTGCGAGGTCATTACCGATTGAGTGGTTGTGTGCTTTGATTTTGCCGACATGGGTGCGAATGCCTGAGTTGCAACGAGTTCTTAGGTTGTGGGTGATGGATTCAAGGGTTTCGCGGTGGATGTTGTGTCGCAAGGCGGATGGGCAATTCACGTAGCCTTGGATAAGACGGAGTGAACATGCCCACCGCCATACCCACACACTGTATGGATGGAGGTGGGTATGGCCAAGTTGCAGGCCGATATCGATGCCCGCGAGTTCCGCACGATTGGTGGTGGGAGAGGGAGGGGTGGAGGTCACAGTATTCTGACGCGTGTGTCCGAGGCGGGGTGGGTGGCAGCCGCACCAAGGCGGGGGGAGCCTCCCGTATTGGAGTCGTCAGTGTATACAAAGCCATGCCAATCCCAAGAAAGCACTCCGTTGGTGAGGGAGAATGTTAGTGATATGCGCTATGGGGGAGGGTAGATAATGGGGTGGGTGGGGATGGGGGATCGGTAATATATGCCTCAAGAGTGTGGAGAGTAAATGGTGAAGTGGGGCGGGGGTGGAATGCTGATGGAGGGATTCGGAAGGTCGGTATTGTAGATAGATTCGAGTAAGTTGTGGAGGACGGCCATGGATGTGTGTGAGGGCATACATAATTTGTAGAGGGGGTCTGAGTAGAGTTTTGTTTGTATATGAATTATGAAAGGTGGTGCGAAGGGCGGAGAGGAGACTCTCCCGAGCGGCCCATTTGTTGCGTGTGGTGGTGGCTAGTGTGGGTGAGTGGATTTCTGAGAGGGAGCCGAGTCTCGTGATGAGGTGGTAGACCTCTTCTTTGAATGTGCGGTGTGTGAAGTCCGGGCGGAAAAGTTGGTACATGTGTCGGGTGAGGGGCCCGGAGAGGGTGGTGACCGCGCGGCCGTCGGGGGTGCAAAGGATGGTTGTGTCGCGTAGGGTGGGGTGGGAGTGGATGGTGAATTTGCTGGTGCGGAGCATGTCAAGGTTTGGGTTGATGGGGTCATGTCTGAAGGAGATGAGGGGGTTCGTGTTAGCACTAGCATTGCATTACCTAATGCTTATGTACAAGGTAGCTAGTCCTTACATTATTACTTAGTGTTGTACTAATAGCGGTACTCTATTTTCCCGTTCGTGGCGGTCGGCTGGCCCTGCCGGTGCCTTTGCCGGCCGCCATCTCTCTCTTTTCACTCCCCTTTGTCCCCACTGCTGGCCCCCTAGCGGGGCCGGCTAGACTACCCGCGTAACCATTGTACTTCCATACTCGAAAAGGTTTCGGGCCCCCTACAACGTTACCCGGGATAGTCAGACCTCCGAAATACGGCAGCCCCAAGTAGGAGAAAAGCGTGCAACCTGGATACTCGCTTGAACTAACACTACCGAAACCAGCCGCCTATGGTCACATATGGCCGCCCTAAGTTGGTTGTCTACACCACCCTGCTCACAGCTCACCGATGCTATCGACCGGATCTGGTTTCAAATCAAGTTCAAACCGATTCGCGAAAATTCGGCCCGCGCGTACTTTTAATGGTTATGTTTTTTTTTTCCCCCCGAGGCAACACCGCAACGCTCATCTGACTTAGCGAGGTTTTTCTAACCTGGCCCCCGGCGAAGGGGGGAGGAGTCGACACGATAGCGCTAAACTATTTCTTTCGAGTGCCTACACGCTGTTGGCAGCCCTGTTGGCCTGTCCCCTACCCCGCCGGTCGCTCTCATGTGATATAGCTAATTCGCCCGTGGACGATTTTCCCCGCTACATGACAGACAAGTACATCACGCAGTACATTTGGACCAGATTATTGTCGGCAACTCGCCGATAGCATCCCGTTCATGTGAGCACTTGTAGCGTCACCTACCCGGCTTGAGATACCGCTACCCGAATAACGCCTACGACCAAGATGACTCCTTCCTCGAAGACAAGCAAGGGCGACGTCAAGACCTAAGCTACTTTGAGGGGGAATGTAAGCACTAGCATTGCATTACCTAGTGCTTATGCACAAGGTAGCTAGTCCTTATCTTAGTATTTAGTGTTGTACTAATAGCGGTACTCTAATTCCCCGTTTGTGGCGGTCGGCCGGCCCTCCGGTGCCTTTGCCGGCCGCCATCTCTCTCTTTTCACTCCCCTTGTCCCCACTGCTGGCCCCCTAGCGGGGCCGGCCAGACTACCCGTGTAACCATTGTACTTCCAAACTCCAACAGTTCGACCATGGTGTAGGGCCAGGGTCGGGTACTATGGGAGATGTGGATGGAAGAAAGCCGGTATTGAAGGCGGTGAGGGTAGTGGGGCCAAAGGGGGTCTCACGGATAGTGTAGAGGAGTTGAAGGCATGGAGCCCACTAGACCTCGTGTAGACGAGTGAGGTCGTGCTTCTCGCCTTTGCCGCACCAATCGCATTGCCATGTGTCTGGTCCTTGAGCGGGGCGGCAGTGAGAATGGACGGCAAAGTGCGGGCATGTGATGTTGGGTGAAGTAGGGCGTGTCAGAGGAGTGTCCGTGCAAGGTGGCGGCGCGGGTGTTCCGGGCGGCGGCGGTGTCAAAACCGGTTGTGGCGGTCCACGGTGACACGCATCAAAAAAATTGCTTGTTAGCGGATAAAGTTGCGTGATACTCGTAAGTTATGAGGGCTCATAACCTATTTTCGGAGCATAGTCAAATGCAACACGCAACCGCCTGCTAGCAACGTGCAGATGGGACGAAGAGGTTGGTGATTGTTATATAGTGGCGGTTTCACACACGCAACCGCCGCCACGTAGTTGAGATACAGTGTGCGTCACGTCACTCAAGTGCGCACTGATATGACAAACATGTACGCGACCTGGTGCACTATGATATGTCTAGTATACATACATGGGTATTGGTTCCGGGTGCATGTACTATACTCCCGTTGGTTAGTCGATTTCCAATAAAGTACTAAAATACAGCGTATCATCAGGAATTTACTGATGATTGCTCTTCGCTCGACTTTCCTTAGTTTAATCTGCTAGGTTTGTGCACAATGTAGTGCTTCCTTTTGCCGTGCCTTGGATTCCTTGATCCTCTTGTCACCCTTGCCCTTTTGTTTCCCCTCCCTTTTTCCCTGTAAGGATTACGTGCTAATGCTCTTCTTCTTGTAATCCATTTCTATCGCTGTTCGCTCGAGACCAGGGTGACTGCTACAGGTACCCGTACGGGTACACGCGATGCTGCTGCTCGTCTCTTCAGGATCTGTACGGTACGGGTACGTTACTACAGCTCGCAACATATCACATCATACCGCTGAATAATGAATTAGTAATAAAACGATAACGAAGGGACACCAATTAAGTACTGTACAGATACGTACCATTTCACATACCAGAAGTCCAGTATATACAGGTCCGGCGGGATGATATTGCTCGAATTCATGCAACGTCTTTCTGAAGACACTTTTAATTCATACATTCGCCATATGCATATGGGTACGGGTATTGGTTCTAAATAGGAAATAAAGTTCCTTTTAAAATAAAACACTAAATTATAATAACTACGTGAAGCGCTTATAGGAAGCGTGCGAGGAGTTTCTTGTGTGCTCTTGTGTTTCATTTGCTAGCTTTACGCACAATGCAGCGCTTCCCTTTGCCGTACCAGGGATTCCGTGACCCTCTTGTCATTCTTAACACATGGTCCCTCCCCCCATTTTTCATGTCCACGTCCTCATTGCAATTCAATACAATAAGCACTATAGGAACGGGGACATGGAAAAGGGGGGGAGTCTATTATTACTTGCCGAATAAAATGATACTAAATTCGTCAATGGTTGGCGCTTATGGCGGCTGAGTTGGTTGAGCGCTTGGCCATTCTGGTGGCATTTCGTCGCTTTCATGGCATGGGTGCTCAAGACTCTCGTTCATTGCGTTCTGGCAATCATGCGGTCGTTCGTCGGTCTACTTATGTTTCATCTCGACGATTTTGGGGGGATGTGCGGCGAGAAATCATGCAATGCCTTTTGGTTCTCTTCATGGCACTGTGGGTTCTTATCTCCGCGACGCTTTTCAGGAAGGCAGTGCTGATGCTGTGGCATGCCTTCCTGTTCCTCGGGCTTAGGTTTTTTCTTCCTTTCTTTCTTTTTCTTGCTTGGTGGCCTCCACTGCTTTTTCTTGTAAGAAATTTTTAAAATATTGCTCGAATCTGATACGGACACTAAGGCACCGCTGTACGGACGGCTCTCCACCGCCGCCTGTTCCACTTTTGCCCTCGCCACATGCGGGCCACCACACCCGTAGCGCGCCAATCCGAAAATAGTGGCCGGTTCCACAGCACCAACGGCTGGTGGTGTGTCGCAGTCGAGGGCACAGAGGAGGCGGCAGACAGACCGCCACATATATAGCAACGCCCTAGTTCTCTTGCTGAGGGAAGGATAGCACACAGCCCCCGAACACCGTCCGGTACCTCTTTATTCCGCAAAGCAGCGCTCGGTGGCCCCGTAGCGACCCACGTCGTCCTCTCGCGCGCGCGGCGCGAACCTCTTGTACCCTATTCCCCAGGTAGACACGTAGTCCTCCAGTGCACGGTCGTGGAGCGGGGCCACGGATTCAGAACCCCTCTAAGAGCCCCCAGTGTTTGGGGCTGTGGTCTGTCTCTAGCGCGCGGAGGCGGGGCGCAGGCTTAAGGAGGCGGAGGCCGGAAGGGATCTTGTCGGGGGGTGGCCGCGGCGGCGCTGGCTGGGCAGGTGGGCCGCGCAGGGTTAGAACAACTACCGAGAATCGCAGGCAGCCTCAGGGTGGCGGCGCTCTTCTCTTTTGAAC
Organism: Tetraselmis chui; assembly: GCA_026401115.1. Classification (NCBI taxonomy): domain Eukaryota; kingdom Viridiplantae; phylum Chlorophyta; class Chlorodendrophyceae; order Chlorodendrales; family Chlorodendraceae; genus Tetraselmis; species Tetraselmis chui. Next base: position 119,757 of record JAPMLY010000973.1, read on the forward strand.
GCACACGCATATACGCGTGCACGTGGTTAGTGTTCCACCCTTAAGGATTTTGGCAGGGACGGGAGCAGTCCCCTCCTGCCCCCGCTTCGGGACGGCCTTCGTCTGAGGGTGAATTGTCTCGTGGCAGAGGAACACAGCGGTTTATTTTCCCGCGCTATGGGCATAGCGACCGCAGCGCTGTTCTACTGTATCCCCTCGCTACGCTACTGATAGGAGCCTTCTCAACCGGTTCTCCCCCGACCTCCCCCCAGCGGGTTGCTCTGCACCACTGGTAGCCGAAAGGTAGGGGCCAGCGTGCACCGTGCCACACCTGTATGAAAAATTTACAACAGTCACCCGCGTCAATAAGAAGAATTCCGGTCGCGTTGCAATTATATTATGCAATTATTGACAACGTCGCCTGCAATTCTGATACGATTATTCCGTATTATGCCAATTTTGCGCGCGGATGCACGCAAGGGGTTTTGTACCGGTCGCAAAACGAGCACTCGCAGAATCCATCGTCCCCTGCCGTGTATTCAAGCGCGTCTGCTTGCTTGACTGCATCACAGGTCGAACAACCAAGTGAGCTGCGATGGCGTTTGCTTTGGCCCACGCGAACAAGAATCTCAACGCGAGGCCTCACGACGAAAATGAAACGCCTTTTTCAATGGTTCGCCGCCCCTTCCCCCTCCCTCCTCTGTTGCATTAATGCGCCCCCGATCAACACGACACCATTCTGTTATTAACACGTCTTTATGTTTTTTCCTGGCGTACGTGCTGCTTGACGGACAGGGGGATGGGATCGCGGCGGAACCCCCAGCGCCGCGCCGTAAGAAGCGCCCCGCGGCGAAAATGGCTTCCCGCATCGCCTATAATAAACCAAAGCCAAAGGTGAGGGCCTTCGGACTTGGATATCAGTAGTGCGGTTTCAATGTAGGGGAAAGTAGGCGTTGTGCTCAGAGTGCGGAAAGGTGGCGTTGGCTGAGATTGTGGACGCGTACTTGTGCGTGCGTCCCGTTGCCGCCACAGAAACAAAGTCTCGGCGCTTGGGCCGATTTCATTTTCTCCAAAGTCGTGTACTGGTGCAACTTCCTCGCGAACCTGGACTATTTCAACCACTTCATCACGTTTGTCATCCTATGGGCTTCCGCGCTGGTGCGCACGCCCTGCCTTTACACCACTCCCCTGCAAACCCTTGAGACCTGCGCGGTTTCCTACTCTATTAGTCCGTCACTTTCAGGAAACGCGCTGTGTTCTGTGTATACGGATGTCCTGGTTTGTTTCTGATCGCAAATAATCTCACTCAATTTCATCTATGTATGCTGGTAATTGAAGTGAGCGTGCCCACATTAATGCAACGTCTATATTAAAAGGCGGGATTACGACTTCCGCTACGTTACTGTGGCTATTTTCATCATCTCCATCATTCCAAGGACCCATTTGGTCTCTCGCTTCGCGAGGGTTTGGCTGTCCCGCGAGCTTCTCGAGCGCTCGTCGTTTGTATTTCCCACGCACTTTTATTTGGGCACACCCGTTCGGTTTGGAAACGTTGTGCTCTATGTTAGGGCACCGCTTGTTGTCATCCATATATCTGGGGAGCACCGAGCACTGTCGTTGCCGCCTATGATATAGATATCGTGTCGTAGATCGCTGTTTAGAGTAGAAAGGGGTGGGTGCAGGTAATGCCGGGCTATGCTGCCGTCGATATTACTCTTGTTGAATTGCTTTAATAGGACTTTGATTGGATTTGGCGCGCTCGGATGCTTGATTCTTATCGGCAGTGAACGTTAGTAAGGTATATTGAAGACCGCGCTGCTCTCCTTGAAAATCAGGTTGGCATCCAGACGTATCCTTCGATGGATGGGCAGCCGTCGCTAGTGGCAATGGACGCGGCGGTGCTGTACATCTTTACCGCGGAGTGCGCCGTGAAGCTGCTGGCGTGCGGCTACCGGCCGTGGGAGTACGTGTACTACAAGGGTAGCGTGGTGTTTTGGAATGTCTTCGACTTTCTGGTCGTCGTGGTGTGCTACCTCCCGCTGGGCGCCGGCATGGTCACGGTTATCCGCCTCTTCCGTCTCCTGCGCGTGTTGAAGCTGGTGAAGGCGCTCCCGGAGCTTCAGGTGCTGGTGATGGGCCTCCTCGGCTCGCTGTCGTCCATCTTTTACGTCGCCCTCCTCCTCATGCTCGTATTTTATCTGTATGGCATCATATGCGTCTCCTTTTTCCGAGACAACGACCCCGTGCACTTCGGCACCCTCGAGACCGCCTTCCTGACGCTCTTCCGCATGGCCACCTTCGAAGACTGGACGGATGTGATGTACACCGAGCTATACGGCTGCGACGTCTACGCGTACCACTTTCGACAGCACTGGTGCACGAAGCCGGAGCGCGCGATGGGTTGGGCCGCCGCCCCATTTTTCGTCTCCTTCATCGTGCTCAGTTCCCTCGTGGTGCTGAACCTCTTCATCGGCGTTATCATCTCAAATATGAACGAGGCGCGAGCCACGCTGGAGAAAGGCGACGTACAGTCGACCGGAGCTGGCGAATCCGAATTTGATCAAGACGCGGCGATCATGCGCGACTTGCGCGATCGGATGTCGGGAATGTCGCGAGCAGTCGCGGAAATGCGCGACCTCATGGGCGATATGCAGACGGAAGTGGAGCGGCTGGAGAGCAGCGCGCGCTTGCGGCGTAATAAGTACCGGAACGGAGAGCAGAGTAAGACGGGCTGGTCACGGGTGATGGCGCGCTACGACAACACCGCTCGCCGGATTAAGGAGGGCCTCCCGCTTGTTTCCGCGGACGAGAATAATAAGTCGACTGCGGACGACAGTGTGTCGGGGTTCACCGCCAGCACTCGAAATGCGTCCCTTGCGACCATGCACGACGCCGAGCGCGGTCTCTCTACCCACACACACGGCTCCCGGGCCCCTTGACGCCGGCCCCTGGCGACGCCGCTCGACGACGATGGATGAGTCGACGGTGATATGTCGTGGCCGGCGAATTAGCGAGCCCTGTCGTTGCCACCTAATAATAAATGAATCGTTTATTCCGTCATTTAGGCGCACTGCGCGGTAGTAAAGACAATGCATGCGCACAGCACCCCCCGCCTCTGACAACCCCGCGCCACCAGATGCGGGAACGTGAAACGAGGTCGGTCAGTTCATCATCCAGATATATTTTAGTCTCAATTAATAATTTAGCGCAGTCGTTCAGTACTATCCAACACCGCGACACCGGAACTCATTTGCGCACTCTACGGACGATGTAGCGATATTTCGCATTGCACTCGCAGCGGCTTAAGCTGCGGGCAGGGTCTGTGTCACAATTTGTTTTCTGACTCTCGCTGTGCTACAAATGCGTACGAATGAGGAAATTGTGAGCAGTCAAATTGTGGCGCAAATGAGTGATGTGCGCAAATAATTATAACAGTGATATCTGATATTTATCGTAATTGTTTTTACAAGTGAATATCATTCTCACACCGGAATCACTATTAGCAGGAACGGGCCTTACCTCGGCTCCATCACCATACACATCGACCTTTGTGGTCGGCCTCGCAACTTCATCGACTGGCGCGAGCTATCTATCCTTCCTTGCGATGGCCACACAGATTGCATCCGCCGGGTACAAGTTTTGCAATGGAGCTTTGTCACAACTGCTTGAAGTGAATTTGTTGTTAGGGTATGCGTGGAACTACCATTGACCTAAGTGCTTGCTCTTTCGAAGCCAGCCGTAAGAATGAAAATGATTTACAATGATTAGAAGTCAATTCTGGTTGCTGTTTAAGGGCCTTCCTGCGTAAGCTATATAAGACTGAGTATACAAAATTAAGGCCGGGGGGGCTCCTTGTCCGTCCTCGCCGAAGGTGCGGTGGGGCTTGACTTCCCCTTGGGAGGTAGATGGTGAAGTAGGGTTTACATGTGGGATTGTTTGGGTGAAGAGTATGGGAAGTGATGGTGAAGTAGTTGTTTAAAAGCGGCGAAGGACTTGATTCGGTAGATACGAGGCAGTTGAAGTAGGCACTAGACCGAATGTATGAGGAGGCGGGAGATGATACGGGAATGCTCTCGGGTTGGGGTTTGGGAGGGTTTGTCTGTCGGTGGGTCGGTTCTAGGGTTTAATAGGGAAGTGATGTTGGTTTGAATTAGGGTGTGGGGTGTGCATTTGCGGCTCCATGCAACCGTAAAATATCCTGCCACAACGGTTGCACGCTTCTCAAATCAAGACGATCATTTGAGCGTCTCGAAATACAGGGGATTGCGTGGCGTGGCTTGACACACTTTCACGATTTATGTTGGCGGCATGGAAAAACCTGCAAATCATGCCTATAAACTACAAACCATCGCGTTCGATTAGTTTGCCGTGCAATTTGATCGAAAGCGATACGTGGGGCATAGTTATTATGTCGGTTCTTACTTCGCGAATCAAACTTCAAGGGCCCATAACGCAATTTGTGTTTAATACCGAGTGCAACGACTCGATGGCGTATTTCTTGAATCTTGAAATAAAGCGAAATATGCACCTAGTAGATAGAATCCATGCATGCATACTATATCATGGACAATGCCACATACGAACTAGTTATAGAAAACATGTAATGTTGCACCCACCTAACGAATAGCATGTCACCGGGCAACTTGTAATATAGGAGCTCTGACTTGCCACGCACTCGGTAGGATGCAATGCATTCGAACGTACAAGCCATGAAAATTGGTGCTCATTATCGTATATGGAGCACGTGTCAAGCGGTAATTTATTGAGTTATTATGAGGACATTACGCCGTTGGGTGTTCTAAGTTGAATTCTACTATCGAGCGTGCCCAATATTAAGGGCATTTTGATTGCATACAATTTCCATGGTGTTATTGCTAGCCCAAGCGCATGATTGGTGTGTGTGCCGTCGGCGATGTGAGCGATGGCAATGTCCGGTGCGTCATGGAAGCCGCTTGCACTGCAATGAGGTCGTTCATCGATAATGCTTAGCACAACGGGTACAATTCTGTGAAAAAAATAGTGCAATTTACAAAAGATGGAATGAATGAAATGCCGCCAAAAAAATCAAACCACCCATTCGCATGTCATTTTATGTTATAGAGACTTTGTTTTGCCTAATCCATGGGTGACATCCATAAAAACCTATGGATAGCGAACGGTGTTCGTACGTTTATGCTATCAAGCGGGTCGGGAATGTCTCACTGACATGGCGTTCGCCGGCGGCGCAATGACGACGGCCCCTTATTAGGCAGGATGCACTAGCAAGCTTTTCGGCATTCACCCCCACCTCCTCGTGGTGGGCGTTGGCAACCTCGTAACCGTGTCGTGCATGGCACGCGGTAGGGGACTAGGCGGGATGAGCCGATAGTTGCGATCCATGAGATCATCAATTGTCGGGAAAAAACCCTTGTATATGGGGCTTTTACAAGCATTTTTATACGCGCCGGAGCCAAGATCCCCAGCTCGGGCCTTCCGAAATGACATTTCACAGTCCAATGCCCTTTTTTCTCCCCTAGACTATGGTTGGGCCTTCATTCCAATGAAAGAAAAGGTTGGGGAGGGTTAGGGAAGAAATGTGACGGGAAGGGCGCGTTGGAAATGGCGGCAGACTACTAGGAAGTAACGCCACGGCGAGGCGCTCGCAACTTGCCGCCATAGCTAACGAAGATGTGTATGTCAAGGAGATGGGGCACGCCGACAACCGCCTAAGAGAGAGGTGCTGCCCTCCGCCCGAGGAGGCGATGGTAGGGAAATGCCTCCGCCAAAGAAAAATACATAGGGTTTATTAGCCAAATTTGTGTTCTCCGCGGCCCGACGACGGATCTAGCCACGGTAACTATGACTTCCTTCACTACAACCGGTACTATAGACCGAGGAAATCACTTGTAAAGTACTAAATTTCCACGTGAAACTAGCTTTCCCGCGGATTTTCTACACATACAAGCCTTGTGAGCTGTCACCACCGCTCCCGCTCGAGCGGTGACACCCACTCCTACCCGGCCTTCTTGACTCTCTACAAACCCCGCCGACTATTCCTCGTGCCCCCGCCCGGCTTCTTACGCTTCCTTGCCCTCGTCTCTTCCATGCCGAGCTTACTCGACCTTCATCCGACTAACAACGCCTCGATTCGCCGCGTCCCCGGTCACACCGGCGATCCCCCGGCCATCGGCTCACCTCACAGACACACACACGCACACACGCCCACTCACATACACACACACACACACACACACACACACACACACACACACACACACACACACACACATACACCGCCCTCACGAATACCAGCTCGCTGCTTCGAAGCCCACCAAATTTTGTCATGACCAACCTCATACGTGGAATCAACACTTGACCGAGTTTCAGCTCATGCGACGATCTTGCTAGATCACGTGCGTTCTTACCGTCGATATTTTTCTACCAACCCATCCTCGCCAATAACGGTCCACCATATGGATCCTAGAGCCGCCACTACCGACCACACCACCCAAATGGACTTCACCGACGAGACCTCCCATGATGTAGCTCACCCCTAGACTCCTGAACATGCACCATCACACCCCACGGTTACAAGCGCCCATCACGAGGAGGTGGGGGTGAGTCCCGACGGGCATTCGAGCGCACCCCCCTCCGGGGCCGCCACCTTTGCGCCGCTGGCGGGCGCCGGATATCGGTATAAAGTTTAACTTGTTGGGCTCTTCTCTTTATAATTTGCCAAGGAGCGAATTGTAAGATCAAATGATTAACTAGGGATCAACTAGGGATCAAGTGATTTTATCGATGTTGATGGTAGTGATATTTGGGAACGTCGATGTTGATGGTATCGATATCTCGGATTATCGATGTTAATGGTGTTGATATTTTGGGATCTTGACATCGATGGCACGTTGAGCCGATATTATCTCCCATGTATATCGATATTTGGGACGACAAAATTTGAAATTGAAATTTGAAATTAAATTGAAATTTGAAATTGAAATGAAATAAAAATGAAATGAAATTGAAATTAAACACTCCAATACCAGTAAAAACCGGCTGGAGTCTCTGGGCCCCCCCTTACGCTACGCCTAGCTGGACTTAGAAGCGTGAGGTAGACCGTGAACCACTATTCCCAACCTCTCCAATGGCAGTAACGATACCGTCTAAAACATACCCGTATCCAGGTATTTATTATTTTCTGATCTATACGTAATTTTTTTTGGATACAATATGAAATAAAAAAATGTCGCTAGTAGTCTCCACGATACGCGGCCTGCTCCAGCCGCGGCGGGGTTGCCGATCAGCAAGGCTGGTCAGCATGAGCTGGTCGAGTCGAACCTGCCTGACTTCGGCTCCTGTGCGACTCCGGTCGTGCCGGAGGTAGGGGGAAAGGCAGGTGGAAAACCCCCCTCGCTCAGGTCGTCGTCTGACTCGTCTCGATCCGTGCTCGACCCCGTCCGAGATATCGGAGATAGTAGTCGCTCTGCTCGGCGCGACTCTCCACCTAGTCTAGCCTTCTCCCCCCCCGCGGGGGTTGGGAGGAGAAAATAGCCAGGCTGCCGACGGTGTCCGGGTGGCTCTCCTGCCTCCGAGCCAGGTGTCTCATGTCCCCTGTCCGTTTGCCGTCTGTTTCCACCACCCATCTGATCGCGTTGTGATGGCCGCACCCTCCCCCGGTGATTTACGTTGTTAGGGGGCCGCCTATACGAGCAGTGTGCCGTTGCGATAACCCGGGGCACACAGCTTGAGGCAGCCTGTCGATAACCTGGTACCGACTAGGAGAGGGGGAACGGATAATGCCCATGGATCGGCTATCCTCAAAAGATTGTGGGTACGGGAATATTTAACCGAAAAACCCCCGTACCGGGTTTTTCCGGCGGCGGATGATCCTCCCGACCTCCGCCGCCAGACCGTGCCGCTCCTCCGGCTGCGACCCGCCTCCGTCCTGCATATCTTCGGGCCTCTCCCCCAAGGGAGACCAGAAGGTGTCGCAGGGCTGACGGCTGCTAGCGAGCGCCGTGCCCTAGCGCTGCTTCCCAACTGTCCGCCGCCAGCTCCAACACCCTCGTCCCACCCCTAATCCGTCCGTACCCTTCCTTGCCAAAAAACGTTCCGCAGTCCTCGTACCCGTCAGGGCGGGAGAGTATCTGTGAGTATTTAGTCGCTGAAAGAACAAATCGGACAGGCCGAGCGGGAGATCCCTGTGTTGGTGTACGGATATTATGTTTTCCAAAACCCTCCGTACCGGGTTTCCCGACAGGTGCTGATCCCGCGGATCGCAGCTGTCGGTACCTCGTTCAGCCCCCTACCGTGCCAGGCTTGGCACGGCTACATGGTTACTAGCGCCCACCGTGTGGAGGTAGAGGTAGGTGCCGACGGGCCTGCGAGCGCACCCCTCTCCGGGGCCGCCGCCGGTGCGCCGCCGGCGGGCGCCTTGGGACGACATATTAATGCATCGGGCTTTGATAATTGATATTTTCTAATTGTTTTGAGAATTGATGCCATTATTAATGTATTATCTCTATTGTCATCATGTCGGTGTCGATGTCGCAATCTAGCACATCGATGGAACCATTAACCGGTGATGATGATACTATCGACGATGTATCGATGGCTCGTCCCTAGGCTATAATAGATAGCCTGATTAGAGCGGAGGTGGACCTCCCAGAAACAAAACAATTGCATTGGAATTCTTGCACGCACTCCTCTAATGGCCATAACGTCCACATTTTCCACTCGCGTGTGTAGTAAAACTGGATTACAGGAAAATGAGATGAACACGGACAGGGAAAGTTTGTGGAAGCAAAAGGGCAAGAGTGACAAGAGGAGCACGGAATCCAAATCACGGCAAAAGGAAGCACTACATTGTGCACAAATCTAGCAGATTAAGCCAAGGAAACTCCTAGGCCACGCCGAGAATGCAATAGGTGGAGGCGACAAGCGGCGCCTCACGCGCCGCTCGAGGAAGCACGGGGACGTTTGCGGCCCGTGGCGCGGGTGAAGAGCGCCGTGGCATGAGAAGACATCCTTGCCGAGGAGGAAGCGGCCTCCACTCCGTCTGCGGCGGCGGACAAACCGCGCAAGACGTTGTCCGCGTGAGCAACATGGACGGCGAGAGGTCTCTTGCATGAGACCATGAGGCCAACAACTTGCCCACATGCATCCCTTTAGAGGCGGCTACATGCTTGGCTAGCTCCGTCAAGAAAGCCGTGGCGTGGCCGCCGGGAGTACCAAATTCTGTGACTGCAAAGGGAATGAAACGGATGTCGGGGCGACTCCGCACCGCCTCCGTGTACTTGTCGAATTTTGTCTTCTCAGCACGGCGTAGAGCGACCTCGGGAGACGGGGGGCTAGAAACGCCGAACAAACCGGAAACAACGGCATCAAGGGCAAGTTTTGAGCCTCGGATGCCGTGATAGTGCAAGACACCCACATCCGCGGGGAGGCCGTCGTTGCCGTTGGGGAGTGCTTCTTGTAATTCAATTCTACATCTTGCATTGGGTTTACATGAAAGGTAAAGTACTGATCCCGCGTGACACTTGTAGGTCGTGCTAGAATTGTTGTTGCCTTTGAAGACAAACTACACGTACGTACCGTGCGTACGACTGCAAATATGAATTAATCCTATGGTCTTCTGCTCGAGCTTCTTTGAGCCTGGTGAGGTACCTAATAGCACATATGCGGCGCTTTGTACTTTGCCTATCAGCACAATTTTAGGGTTTGAATTTCTTTTTGGTGCAGAAGGGTTTTGGAGAGTCTCAGTACGGGTACCTACGACGCCCGGCAGCCGCCACCGCTGTCGGGCCATCACCGCGCTTTTACTCTGGTCACGTAACATCATGAAAACATCAAAGAACGGAAAGGAACAGCGCCGCCCGGGTCTAGGACTGCCTCCAACATAGTCGCTAATAACTCCTCGCCCTCGCAAACCTCACGAATTCTGTTCTTGTGAGCTCTCAGTGTCCACGAAGCAACGATACACGGTGTATTAACAGAAACCGACGCGCGTGCTGAGGAGTCGTCTCCAGCGGCATCAGGTGCGTTGTGGAGATCGAGGCCGAGCAGCATCTGCTCGAAGGACGGAGGGCGAAGCTTGTGCACGCGGGTGACTGCCGGAATAGGAATGAGTGAGAGACATGGTACGTGTCTGATTGGGAGGTTTTTTTGCTGTCTGAGAGGTTGGTGCCTCCTTCTGTCGTCCGTGTAGCGGCGAGTCGCGCGCGCCGCGGTTGCGTGCGACGATGGAGAACGGCGTAGGGCAGCACGGCGCGGGCTCGCTGGGCCCCCGCCTCGCAGGCCGCCTCACCGCGGAGCTCATCCTACGTAGCCCGCAGTACATGAATTGCTGTAAGGAGTACGAGCTGGACCTACGGGGGAACAAGGTCGCGGAGATCGAGAACCTCGGCGCGACGGAGGTCCGTCGTCGCCGAACTCGCATAACAACCGCCCCTTCACTTCGGACGACAACCCCTCGCGCCCGTGCCCTCACTACCTGTCGCTTCCCCCGCCCCTGCAGAACCAATTCGACAGCATTGACCTATCTGACAATGCGATCGTGCGGCTGGAGGGCTTCCCGTCGCTCAAGCGCCTAAAGCAGCTGCTGCTGAGCAACAACCGCATAATGAGGGTGGCCAAGGGGTTGGAAGGTGAGCGGGCCACCCTCTGCCTGGGGTCTAGGGGAAAAGAGGGGGCAGGGAGGAGGGTTGGAGGTGAAGCCAGCACACTGAGCATCTCCCCACGCATGCCTTCCTCTGAATGCAGCCCAAATCCCGAGCTTGGAGATGCTCGTCCTCAGCAACAACCGCTTTGTGAACCTTTCGGTGCGCACACTCTCACAGCCACACACCAACAACAGTGGGTCCCCCTGCAGTGCATATCTCTACCAACCCCACCCCTCCCCCCTCTTTATCTATCGCCTCCGCAGGATGTGGACCCGCTGGCGACGCTGCCAAAGCTGAAGTACCTCAGCCTGTTGGACAACGCCATCACAAAAAAACCAGACTACAGGTGGGCCACTGCTGCAGCCCCATACCGACTTGTGTTATTGTTGTATATTTTGGTTGCGTGTGGTTTTATTTATGTGCGTATACGTGATATGCGTATCTACTGAGGATTGTGTGTGTATGTGTGCTTTGCATTTGGTTGTTGATGGTGTATATGCGAGTGGTCTATGCAATGTGTTAGGGGGAAGGGGGTGTGGGCATGGATGGGCTCGTGCGTCAGATTTTCGGTGTGGGGTGTCGGTGCGTTTTGGTATGGGTGCAAGGCGCGTAATTCTGGATGAGTTGTTGTATGCGCGTGAATGTGGATTATGTGGTTGTGCTTCTCGTTTGCAGAAGGGCAGAGGGGTCAATCACATACAGGGATGGACGTGATCACATAGAGGATTCGTTACATCGGTCGTTGTATATTTCGGTGCTCGTGCATGTGTGTGAATCTGTGCTCATGTGTGTGAGATGGGGCTGGGCGTGGAATTGGAATGGGGGCTCCCGTATACGGATTTGTTTGTTTTGGTCTATGTTTTCTCGATTGTGTGTTTTGGTCTGTGTTTGCAGTCGTTTCTAAAGGGGAATTGGGGGTGACGTGTGTGTGAACGGCTGCACGCGGACGGGGATGTGACGGTGATGGGGTGGTTTGTGTGTGGCAGGCTGTACGTGATTAGCAGATTGAAGCACCTCAAGGTGCTCGACTTTAAGAAGATCAAAGAGAAGGAGCGCGCGGAGGCGCAGGCCAAGTTCCCCAGCGAGGAGGAGATGAGCGCGGCGGACGCCAAGACGTTTGAGCCGGGCGAGGGGGTGCCGGGGGCGGAGGCCACGGCCAATGCAGCAGAGGATAATGGGGAGGAGGGGGGTATGGCGGGCGCAGGCAAGCCGGCTGGCCCCACCCCGGAGCAGCTCACCGCCATCCAGGCTGCCATCGCAAACGCGCAGACGCTGGAGGAGGTGACGATGCTGGAGGAGGCGCTCGCGACGGGCGTCATGCCGTCTGGGCTCAGCCTCGGGGGGGCAGAGGCGATGGATGAGGACTGAGACAGAGACAGGGTGGGTATGATTGGGATGTAGGGAGAAGAGGGGGGGTCTTGTTTGTAGCAACTGCAGCTGCTGCGTAAAATTGAATTTCAAGAATCATAGTCGCCACCGGTGATGGCTCAACCCAGTCGTGCATTGCCTCTCGTTAGGCAACATAGTCGCGTCGGATTGGCAGGCTCCCCAGGCTGTTTCCAGTCACAGGCTGTATGACCCCCACATGTTCGGCTAGTGTGTGTGTGTGTGTGTGTGAAAGAGAGAGAGTGGGTGTCTGTGTGTAGCCGTTTACGGTACTCCACTGATGTAGACGTGCAGGTCGAAGGCCTTGGTGTTCATCCGCTTGCACTTGCGGCGCACGGGGTCCAAAGGTTTGGCGTACAGCGGCAGATTGAGCGTCCCAGTAACCGCCTCCCAAACGTGCGACGGCGGTCCGCCCACCTACGAGGGCCACACCCGCACCCGTTCACACCCTCTGTATCCTCCCCCGAAAAACCGTCACGTAAAAATAGATAGTGCAAATTAGGCAGAAAGGCTGGGCGGCGCGCGTGACACCTGCAGGAGGGGCTCCAGCGGCATGGCGCTCCAGGCCCGCAGGCTGACCTTTCTGGCCTTTGCCTTCCAGTACTTGAGCTCGAAGAACACCGCACTGTCTGCATAATTCCGTATCAGCAGAAACAACTTTCAGTGAGGGTGGGAATCAAGGAAATTCACAGCGAAAGGGATGCAGGCACACTCACGCATACAACAGACACATGCACTC
>JAPMLY010000973.1:137500-145987 GCA_026401115.1 Tetraselmis chui
CTTACCCGCTAACAGCACCTGAATATAGAGGCCCAAGATATCTTTCTCGCCAACCTGCGCCGCGCAGCAGCCCCACCTGTTTACTTCTGAGCGTTTGCGACTGATAGCAATACCGGCAAATATCATCCATATACGACAGGAGGTGGTAATGCGGCGGTCGCGCTGGAGGCGGTCTCCTGTTTCCACTCCAATTTTCCCTGTCCATGCTCATGTTGTTCTGCTTGTAATCCATTAATTATCGGTGGGGCGGTCGCGCTGGAGGCGGTCTTCTGTTTCCCCTCCCATTTTCCATGCCCATGCTCATGTTGTTTTACTTGTAATCCATTAATTAATTAAAGGTGGTGGGGTCGCGCCCGAGACCCGTGATATCTCACCGAGCGGCGCCCCAGTATAATATTGCTGTTTCAACGCGAGGGCGCATAATGCTTGTAGCGCTAATTTATATTGAGTAATGTTCTTAATAGAAAAAGCAGTGAATTAATCGAAATACTTCTCACGAATGAAAAGCAATGGACGAAACCACCAAGCAAATTTGAATCCTCGTTACATCAATAGAAATGGTGACAGAGGAAAAAGGGGGAGAACAAAGCGGGCGTAAGCAGAGAAGCACCAAGCAAACAGTGGACATATGCAACAGCAACTCCCCATATGTACGGGTACGGATTCATCCACCTATATCGCTCTGGCGACTACATCAATATGTTGCGGCTCTAGATCGCGGGCTCGGAAAAAAAACAGTGGAAGCCACCAAGCATAAAGGAGAAAGGAGGGGAAAAACCCACAAGCCTAAGCCCGAGGAACAAGGAGGCATCAGGCATGCCAAAGCATCAGCACTGCCCTCAAAGCGTCGTGAGGATAGGAAACCAAAGTACCATGAAGAGCTTCAGAAAGGCGTTGCATGAATTCTCGCCGTACATCCCCCTAAAAACGTCAAAAGGAAACGGAAGTAGATCGACAAGTCATGCACCCCTCCTGAATGGTGCCACAACACAACATGCGTGCTACATGAAAAAGGTGACCCCACCCTCCTCGACAACTACAGCCCCATCGCCCTCATGAACAACCTCCTCAAGCTATGGACCGCACTATTGAAATTGAAATTGAAATTGAAATTATTTTCAACATGTACCGTATGCGCCGGTTTTTCACCAAAAGCCGTATGCGCCGGCTGCTGTCTCTGGGCCCTCCCAACTATGCCATACAGGGAACTTACAAGTCAGGGCTAGACCGTTAACCACCTAAATCCAACCTCTCCATGGGTGTTCGGGGGTTTTACCCCCCCCCCCGGGGAGGTGTGCAAGACGGGGCGAGGGTTGCGTGCATTTAGGGTCGTGCGAGGGGGCATCGTGCGGAGGCGCGGCGGGAGGTCGTGCGGGACTTTATGCGGTATATGAGTAGGAGATGATGTAGCCATTGGACAGTGCGTGTGTGGAGTTGTGCAAGGATGCGAGACGTGTCGAGGCGTGCTTTGGAGATGAGTTTGTCAGGGGGGTCTGTGCGGGCTGTGAGTAGGGAGGTGAGACTCGAGATGGTGGAGGAGTGCGGTGTACCTGTGCGGCTCATGACGATAGGAAGGATGTCTACTACTGTGCCATGCCAGTGGCTGCGGATGACATTTGCAAGGGGTGTGTATTTGGCACGGATAAGGTGAGCTGTGTGGGAGAGGTTATTGTCCGTGCAGTACTTCCACTCTCCTATCTGAATCTTTTTGATGGATGCGTATCGGCGGCGGCCGTTAGTGTGACCGACAAATCGAGGTTCGAGAAGGCGAATGAAATCCGGTTTGTGTGCGGGGGGTCGTAGCGCGGGGGGGAGTATCTCAGCGGGTAGGACGGCGGGGCACGAGGTTAGGGATTCGGGCGAGAGACCTTCGTCAGCAGCAACAAGGCGGGTGGGCATGTGGGTGGGGTGAGGTGGGTGACAGTCAAGAGGAGTGTGGGCATGAGAGGGGGAAGCAAAAGATTTGATGGGTTTGTTACCGAAGATTGCGGTGATGGTTTCCCAGCGGCCCCCGTTGTGGCGTTCCAGTAGGGAGAGGAGGAGTTGCAGCGCGTTGTTGTGTCGGTCCTGTCTTAGGCCAGACATGGAGGGGCAGTTACCGGCCATGTGACCGTTACTAGTGAATTGGCCACATAGGGGGCAGCGTAGGGTGGGGTTATGGGTGAGTAGGCGGGTGTTGTGGATTCCCCACATAAATTCTTGTTTGTGAGTGAACTGGATATTCGTGAGGGTTGAGTGTTTTTTGTGGAAAGAGAGATCGGCGCCGTCCCTCGCGGCGCGGGCGAGGAGGGCACCGTGTTTGGTAGTTTGCGAGAGGGGTGTGTGTGTGTGTGTTTGGTGCTGTAGGTGTGTGCGTCGGCTTTAAGGTTGGTGTATCTGTAGGGTATGGGGTTCCCTAGGGTTTGTGGAATGAGGGTGTATGGCCAGGTCCAGTGTCCTATCGCGACCTATGAACCTGTGGTGTATGCAGTGCCGGGTGGGTGACCATCCGCGACTTGGTTGGCGAGGGTGTCTGCGAGGTCGTTACCGAGGGAGTGGTTGTGTGCTTTGATTTTGCCGAGGTGTGTGCGAATGCCTGCGTCGCAGCGGGTTTTGAGGGTGTGTGTAATGGAGAGGAGGGTGTCGCGGTGGATGTTGTGTCTGTAAGCGGAAGGGCGGTTTAAGTATCCTTGTATGAGGCGGAGGGAGCACGCACTGTCTGTGAGGAGGTGGGTGCGGCCAAGTTGGAGGCCTATATCTATGCCAGCTAATTCAGCGCGATTTATGGTGTGCGAGGGAGGGGTAGAGGTCACCATGATTTTGATTTTGGTGTCCGAGGCAGGGTGGGTAGCTGCTGCTCCGAGGGGGGATGAGCCTCCTTTTTTCGAGCCGTCTGTGTAGACCAAGTCCTGCCAGTTCCAAGCAAGAGTACCTATGGTGGGGGGGTATGTTAGATGCAGGCGTTCCGGGAGAGGGTATGTGATGGGGTGAGTTGGGTTTGGGGGGAGGTGGTATATGCCTGCTGAGTGGGGTGAGTAGGTGTTGAAGAGGTGGGGAGGAGGGGGGGTGATGGTGGGGTTGGGGAGGTGAGTGTCGTAGATGGATTCGAGAGTGTTATGGAGTGCGGTCATGGCTGTGGGTGACGGTAGGGTGGAGAGTGCGAGGAGGTTGGCGACGAGATATATGTCGACCATCCAGCGTGTGCCGAATGGGGTAGGGGTCGGAGTGCCTGTGTGTTGGTCAGGGGGAAGGAAGGTGTTTGCGTCGTTGGGGAGGGTGTAAAGGTGGTGGGTGTATGGGGAGTTGATGTACTTGGAGTGGCGGTAGGGTGTGTGTTCCCATCGGGGGAGGATGAGGATGGTTGCGCAGGGTGTGTGAGGGGCTGTGAGGTTTGCGCTGGTGATTGCGTGTTCCATGGCGCGGCGCATGCATTCATGGTCGTATTCGGGGTTGGCGATGTTGGTACCTTGCCATGTGTGTGGGGCATTGCTGCCGCTGGATGAGAAGACGATGTCTTCGGGGTAGAGGGAATGGTAAGTGTTAGAGTGGAGGGATTTATTGAGGGGGTCGGAGTATAGTTCTGTCTGTATGTGGAATGTGTGACGGAGAGCTGTGAGGAGGTCTTCTCTGGTGGCCCATCTGTTACGGGTGGTGGTGGCGGGTGTGGGTGAGTGGATTTCTGAGCAGGAACCTAGGCGAGTGAGGAGGTGGTAGACCTCCTCTTCGAACGTGTGCTGCGAGAGGTTGGGGCGAAAGAGTTGGTAGAGATGGCGGACGCGGGGGCCGCTGAGGGTGGTTACCGCGCGGCCGTCGGGAGTGCATAGTATGGTTGCGTCGTGGAGTGATGGGTGTGCGTGGATGGCGAATTTACCGGTAGGGAGCATGTCGAGGTCGGGATTGATGGGGTCGTGGTTGAATGTGATTAGGGGGTGTGACCACGGAGGGGGTCCTGGTTCTCGCAGAATGGGTGTCGTGGAGGGGACGTAGCCGGAGTTAAATGCAGTGAGGACGGTGGGGCCAGAGGGGGTCTCACTGATGGTGTCGTGTAGTTGTAGGCATGGAGCCCACTGGACCTCGTGGAGGTGGGTGAGGTCGTGGTGTTGGCCGCGGGTGCACCACTCGCACTGCCATGTGGCGGGTCCCTGAGCTGGGCGGCATTGGGAATGTATGGCAAAGTGCGGGCATGTGCAGCCGGTGGAGGTGGGTTTTGTGTGCAGTGGGTCATGGCAGATGGAGCAGGCGGTGGGGGAGGGGGTGGGGAGGCATACCGATGTGGGGGTGGAGGAGATGAGGCGGAAGCCGTCGTCGAGTTGTAACTGAATGTCCCATTCCGTGAGGTGTTCCGGGGCCCATTCTACCATATACTGCGTTTGGCCGTATTCTGTGTCCTTGTGTTTTGAAATGATGCGCGTTACGTCGCAGTGGGGGTAGTGGTGGTCGGAGGGGGTGAGGTATTCTGTGTCTAAGTGTGTGGTGGGTGCGGTGGGGGTGGGGTGAGTGGTGCGGGAGGTGTAGATGCCGGATGAGAGGGTGGGGGGTGAGCGAGGGAGGTGTGGGGAGAGGAGGGGAATCCATGAGGGGTGTATAGTGGTGGGGGGGATGCTTGTTTGGTATTGAGGCTTGTGGTGGTGAGGCGGTTGTGGATGGTATCGAGGGGTTCGGTGAGGATTGCGGCGAGGAGGCGGAGGGGAACTGAGAGTGGGGTGGTGGACCCCGTGAGTGTGGTGATGGATTTGCATGATTTGAGGATGAAGGAGGATGAGGTGGCTCTGAGGAGGACTTGTGGCCACGTGGTGATGTTATTTTTCCAGAGGGGGGTGAGGCGGGAGAGGAGGGAGGCGTGTGTTTTGCGGGGAGAGAAATCGCAGTAGGCTTGCTTATATGTGTGAGGGTCGGTGATGTGTGTGGCCTTGTCCCGGAGTGAGGCGAGGAGAGCGTTGTCTTGAGTGGTGAAGTGGGCGCGGATTGTGGAGGCGATAGGGTTGGTGAGGGAGAGTGGAGGGATGTTGTGGAATAGGGTGCCCGCATCGAGCTGAGCTCTGACTAAGCACTTCAGTGTGGGTGGGGTGTAACAGGTTGACATGATGGATTCCGAGGGCCAGTGGGAGTACGTGGTGGATAAGGTGCGGATGTGTGCGCGGGCCATGCGGCCTCTATAGCCTGAGTTGTTCATGATTTTATGTAGGTGGCAGACTGTGAGTTGTGCGGCGTGGATTTTGAGGGAGGGGAGGCCGTATCCTAGGTCGGAGGTGGGGCGGTGGAGGGCGGTGCGGGGAAGGTTACGTACCGAGGAGACGGCGGAGCGGAGTGCGCGGCAGATTTGTCCTTCGAGAGTGTCGAGTTGGGAGTCGGTGAAGAGGCCGAGCTGGAGGGTGAAGTGTTTTCCGATGAGGAGGCCACGGATGACCCTGATTCTGCGGGATTGTGTTAGTGGGGAGGTGGAAAGGGTGGTGATGAGGGATGCATTGGTGCGTTTGAGTTCGTGCCAGTGTTTGGTGAAGTTGAGGGAGGTGTTCAGTTCTACCCCTAGGGCGCGGTATGTGTCCGTGGGGCCAATGGAGGGAATGGAGGCCGGGATGGAGTCGAGGGTGATGAACTGAGTTTGCAGGCGGGATGCGAGGAGGGTAGTGTTGGCGAGGGTGAGGGCGTTGCCCGTGCGCGAGAGGGCGCCGGTGATGCAGCATTTGCGGATGTTGACGGTCATGCCCGTGTAGGCGCTGAAGAGGGAGAGTTTCCTGAGCTGGATGGTCATGTTGGGGGCCGATCCCGTGGCGAGGCTGAGGTCGTCAGCGAAGCCGTGTCCTGGGTATGTGGCTGTGGGTTCTGTGGGGTCCACGTTAGTGGCGGAGGGGCCTGGGCGATAGCCCCGGCTTCCCACCGTGAGCCAGCGAAGGAAGGGTTCACGGAAGAGGGTGAATAGAAAGGGGGAGAGGGTGTCTCCCTGGAGGGTTCCGCGAATAATGTCGATAGAAGGGGTGGGGCCATGTGGTGTAATATAATCTGTGGTTGAGACCCCGTAGAGGTGTTCGCATGTGTCGACAAAGGTGGGGGGCATACCGAGTTGGCGCATGTGTTTGAACATGATGCGGTGGTCAGCTGCGTTTAAGGCGCCTTTGAAATCCGCGTACATGACGTAGATGTCTTTGTTGTGGAGTTTCGCGTCCTCCATCGTCATGATGAGGGAGGAGAGTGCGTCGTGGATGCTGCGGTGTTGTCGGAGTCCGTCTTGTTGGTCGCTGAGAATGCCGTGGGTTTCGGCGTATTGCGAGCCTGCGTCTTTGATTAGTTCTTTTCATAGTTTAAGGAGGTTATTCATGAGTGCGATAGGGCGGTAGTTATCGAGGAGGGAGGGGTCGCCTTTTTTGTGTAGGAGGGATGTTGTGCTGTGGCACCAATCAGGGGGGGTGTAGGATGTGTGGGCAAGGAGGGATAGGAGAGAAAAGAGGGCGGAGCGGGTTGCCGGTGGTAGGAATTTGATTATTTCATTGGGGATACCGTCAGGGCCGGGGGGCTTGCCGGTGCCTAGGGAGTTGAGGGTTTTATCGAAAGTGTCGCGGGTAATCATGTCGGCAAGGGTGAGAGAAGGGTCACCGTGGGGTTCGATGGTAAAGTTGTCGAGGTTGTCGGGGAGTTCCCACGGGGGGGTGGGCAGTTCGTGTGGGGTGGCGCGGCCGAGTTCGGTGGCGAAGTGAGAGTGTACCGCGTCGATGACGGCGGAGGGAGAGGATGCGGTAGTTTTATCGGGTCTAGTAATGCGGTGGAGGGTGGATGCGGCGCCGGTGGGGGTAGGAGGCCGCTTTTAATTTTCAATCGGCGGTGGGAGAGTTTGGGGCAGGTGTCGTAGGCCGTATTGGCTCGAGTTTTTATTGTCTTTAGCTTATCTGTGGTGGTGGCTTGAAGGAGCTGGCGTATGCGTGCTTGGTATTGTTGTTTGATGGCGTCAGGGGAGAGATATTCAGTTGTGTTTAGGAGGGCTTGGGCGAGGGGGAGGGGGCCGTTGTTCTTGCTGCATTTGCGGAGTTTGGACCGCACTAATCAAAGATGCAGGCTCGAAATACGCCGAAACCCACGGCATTCTCAGCGACCAACAAGACGGACTCCGACAACACCGCAGCATCCACGACGCACTATCATCCATCATCATGACGATGGAGGACGCAAAACTTCACAACAAAGACATCTACGTCATGTACGCGGACTTCAAAGGCGCATTTAATACAGCAGACCACCGCATAATGTTCAAACACATGCGACAAATCGGTATGCCCTCCACCTTTGTAGACACCTGCGAACACCTCTACGGGGTCTCATCCACCGACTACATTACCCCTTATGGCCCCACTCCCTCCATCGACATAAATCGAGGAACCCTCTAGGGAGACACCCTCTCCCCATTTCTATTAACCCTTTTCCTTGAACCCTTCCTCCGCTGGCTCACGGTGGGCAGCCGGGGTTATCGCCCAGGCCCCCCTGCCACTAACGTCGACCCCACAAAACCCACAGCCACATACCCAGGACACGGCTTCGCGGACGACCTCAGCCTAGCCACCATCTCGACCCACAACATGGCCATCTAACTCCGGAAACTCTCCCTCTTCAGCGCCTACACATGTATGACCGTCAACATCCGAAAATGCTGCATCACCGGCGCCCTTTGGCGCTCAGGCAGCGCCCTCTCCCATCCCGCCTCCAAACTCAGTTCATTACCATCAATTCCATCCCGGCCCCCATCCCATCCATAGGCCCCTCGGACACATACAGTGTCCTAGGGGTCGAACTTAACACCTCCCTCACCTTCATTAAGCACTGGCACGAACTAAGACGTACTACCGCATCCCTCATCACCGCCCTCTCCACCTCCCCACTAACACAATCCCGCAGAATCAGGGTCATCCGTGGACTCCTTATCGGAAAACACTTCACCCTCCAGCTCGGCCTCTTCACCGACTCCCAACTGGACACCCTCGAAGGACAAATATGCCGCGCACTCCGCTCCGCCGTCTCCTCGGTACGTAACCTTCCCCGCACCGCCCTCCACCGCCCTACCTCAGACCTCGGATACGGCCTCCCCTCCCTCAAAGCCCACGCAGCACAACTCACAGTCTGCCACCTCCACAAAATCATGAACAACCCAGGATATCGAGGCCACATGGCCCGAGCACACTTTCGCACCATCTCCACCACATACTCCCACTGGCCCACTGAATCCATCATGTCAGGCCGCTCCACCCCACCCACACTCAGATGCCTAGTGAGAGCCCAACGCGACGCGGGCACCATGTTCCACAACATTCCTCCACTCTCCCTCACCAACGCCATTGCCTCCACACTCCACGCCCACTTCACCAGCCAAGGCAACACCCTCCTCGCCTCACTCCGAGACAAAGCCACACACATCACCGACCCTCACACATACAAACAAGCATACTGTGAATTCTCTCCCCGCAAAACGCACGCCTCCCTCCTCCCCCGCCTCACTCCCCTGTGGAAAAATAGCATAACCACATG